>CM072148.1:547142-587779 GCA_036850595.1 Rhyacichthys aspro | reverse complement strand
ATGTTCTTCTGCTGCTCATTTGAGACAGAAACTAAACACTGAACAAAAAAAGCAGTTTAAGAATCTGGATAAATACTGAGCGCTGAGCTGCCTTTCTTCTGCAGAGACAGGATCTGCACATACTACTCTAACTCTGGTGTCCTTCTGTTCAAAATTTTAGTAACGCTTTTATGTTTCCTTAAAGTATTTTAAGTGATGTTAGGTTTGTTTGTTTTATTTTGTCTGCAGTTATTTGTTTAAAAACAGTCTTTCTGATCCCATCTAGTGTTTATTCTGAGGGATTGTAATAGATGAGAACCTCTATTCAGGAACAGAAACCTTCAGCTCCCATTGGTCGACACTTGTCACATGACGTTCCAGGAAGTTTAATAGCTGCAGATAAAGTGTATTTTCAGCTGAATATGTCTTTTAACAGAGAAACAGCTGAAAGAAAAAGCATCAACAGAGAAAGGGAGACAACGTAAAACACAGATAAATACTTCAATTCAATCAACGGAATGTTTAACGAGGAGGAGATAATTGTCACCCTGACGCTGAAGTCACAGCAGCTAAGCTAACGCTAAACTCTAAACTTCAGTTTGGTCAAATGGATTAGTATTTTGTGTTTTATTTTTTAATAAAAGAGAAGCAGGAGAGGTCTCTAGACTGATTTTGGAGGAGAGTCTGAGACAGGGACAAGAAAACAACATCAGGGACTGGAGCTTTAGATTTTTCATAGTGACTGTAAATAATAAATAATTATATTAATGCTTATAATAATAATGATGTTGTGCAGTACCTTCAGTCCATTCTGAGTCCATCACGGAGGACAACAGAGGCTTGGGTTGTAGCTGTGTGTAAAGAGCATTGTTTAGTGTTGCTTCTGTTCATTTCATGCAAAATAGTAACAGTCACATCCTATTTATTTTTACATTTTCACATTTGTCCCTCTACATTTGCAACTATTGAGCCCCATATGAATTATGCATGAGCAGAATTACCAGTGAAACAAAGACATGTCTGGTCTGGAACAGCCCCTCCATCCTCGTCGGGAAAATGGAAGTAATCTCATACTTTATTGTCTCTGTGTGTGACAGAGGAAGTCTTCTTTAGCCGCTCTCATTGTTCATTTCCAGTTCTGCTTTAGGTTAAATTGTCCTACCTGTCCCACCATGTTACGTTGCCTCCTTTTCTCTGTTGATGCTTTTTTTTTCAGCTGTTTCTCTGTTAAAAGACATATTCAGCTGAAAATACACTTTATCTGCAGCTATTAAACTTCCTGGAACGTCATGTGACAAGTGTCGACCAATGGGAGCGCTCCTTTGGAGCATGTGATTGTCCAAGGTTTTCTGTTCCTGAATAGAGGTTCTCATCTATTACAATCCTCAGAATAAACAGTAGATGGATCAGAAAGATTTTACAATAAACTATTTGGGTTTAAACCATTTTCCAACCAGAAGAAAACATATCAGGGACAGTTTTCAGAAGCTGGCTCCACTGACTGCTTTGTACTTTTAAATGTTTTGGCCTGAAATAACTCAGTAACAACAACCTTCACCTGATGTGATCAGAGTCGTGCTGCCTTCACTGAACCTGAGGCAGAAAGAGCAGCGCCTCACTAAACCGTTTTTATCTGTTTTAATAATACAAACATTTTACTCTGGGATATTTTCTGGCCTGGACGTCCCCTAAAGCGTTATTTATGGTGAACTGCATCAAATCTAAAACGACAGGGCACTTTCTGTCTTGGCTGTGTTCAAACCTGTGGCACAGACTGAGCGACTGAAACGAGCTGTGAAAACACTGTTAAGGTAAAACCTAAAGAGAAAATCAAACATGGTCCCCTCGAGCTGTGGGGTCTGAGGAGGAGAAGAGCAGCGCTGTGACATCCGTCGCCTCAGCTACAACCCCCTCAGACTGCTCCATTTGTGTCACGGACAAAGGCAGAAGTCTCAGTCCATTATGTGTGTCTCCTTTATTTGAGCCGTCTCTGCGTTTGTCGAGGACACGTGGACTAGAAATGTGTTTCATTAAAGAAGTGCAGCTCGTCTGTTCCTCGGCTGTTTCAGGGTTGATTCTGTTCTTCCAGGAATTTAACACAAAAGAGTTTAGTTTGAGGAATTAGAGTCGTCTTCAGTTAATGCGAGTTTCCTAAAATGTCGGTTCTCTAAAGCAGCGCTACGTTCAGCCTTCTCCTAATGTCCTCAGGCCTGATTCCATCTTAATTGGATTTGAATTAACTTTAGTGTGACGTTCATTCAGTCATTAAAGGCCTCATTAAAGGACACATGTTCTGGCCACAACGAGAGTTCAATTTAGAAATCGAATGAGTCTTTTTGGTTTAATGTGTTTGAACGAGAGAGTTGATGTTTGAGCTTTAAATGCACTTTATTTGGTCTAAATCCAGGACTTTTGTCTCTCTCTGATAATCATTATATTAATAAATGTCTCATAAAACATAATAACTACTGTTAGACTAGTGACAGTAACAGTAACTCATTTATTCAAGAGTGTGGTGTGTAAAGATTCACCTTAAAGAGTCATCATAAAGTTCTGTTGAGTTTTTATTATATTTTATTGTTTGAGTTCAGCTGAAGAGTCGAGGATCTGTTCCTGAAAAGAGCTCCAGGAGACTCAATCTTCTCTGAATCTGCTGAAAAAAAACCCTCAACTCAACGAAAAGAAGACGAATAAAAAGTCATTAATGAGAACGAAAACTGTGACTAAATATATCGACGGTTTTATCAACGAATAAAAACTAAAATGACCAGAGACTAAAGCGTCGCTGAGTTAGGTTTCATGATCGAGCTACAGTATTTAAATAAGCAGCTGAATATATGAATCCTTTTCTTTCCGTTTCCTTTGTGTCTGTAAATAAGACCATTATTTGAATCCATTATCATATATAATTCTGAGAATGCATGGCCCTTTCTCATTTTTACTGTCAATACTAACAATAGCTTTTCACATTCTCTTTCCTCATTGCCTTTGTCCCATTTCTTCTCTTTATTTCTTTTTGCGAAGCCCCATTAAACACCAGGGACTGAACCCAGAGGGGCCCTGCTCAATAAAACCCTGATGTTGACGAGAGAGAAACAGCTGCTCAGACAAATAAGGCTCTTATCTCCTCGAGGACAGGGCTTTTACGGAAGCTCGTTGTTGGAAGGAAAATATTTATCCATTTTATTTCCACAAAGCTTTTATTTCTGCAGTTTGGCCAAATCAAGGAGCCTTCGTTCATCTCAAACATATTTATCCATAATTTAGTCTAATCCTTTTGATTGGATTTAGTCTCTGTTCATTTTAGTTTTTATTCGTTGAAGAAAGTGTCGATACATTTAATCTTTCTAGTTTTCATCAATTACTTTTTGTTTGTTTTTCTTTTTGTTTTCAGACGCAAATATATGTTGCTGACAGAGAAATATGATGAAGATTATTCGTCGACAAAATGAACACATAAAGTAGATCTAAAGTGCTTGTTGTAAAGTGTTTGCTGCTTGTATTTTTGTTCAAAATCCTGATGAAAGACGGAATAAAGGAGGACTTCAGTTGGATTTTCTGAGGGTCGCCTTTTGGAGCAGAACTAATGCTCCACATCTCACCATCGAACACTTCCACAAAAGCTGGAGACATTCTGAAATGTGAAAGTGAGTGTTCGCAGTGACATCTGACTCAAACCTTCAGCTCCAGGGCAATTTTTTGATTCAGATGTGTCTTTTTATGACAACCATTTTCATAAATTGGTTCTAATAGCTGCCATCTCGTCACATTTGGCCTCAGGACGGAGCTGACTAATGGAGGCAGGTACTTTCCACTGACTCCTCTCTACAGCCTCCGGGTTATTACACACATCTGACATCCTCCAGCGTCAGCCTGAATCCCACGGAGCCACGTACACCATTTAAAGATGAAAAGCGTGTTCTGTAGCTTCTGTTAATGAGTTGCCCTTTGCACAGTTAGCACTCGCAGGTCACGGCTGGACATCATTAAAGAAGACGAGGACAGTTACTGCAGACGGCACGAAACTGTACGGACCACCTCCACCCAGACTGGTCAAGGGCTTCTGTTCAGGCTCACTTTGCTGAGAGACTTTTGATCGTTCCAACACAGAAGGGAAACACAGAGGAACATCACATCCACAAAGCCCTGAGACCCTCTGGAGACCCTCTGGAGACCCTCTGGAGACCCTCTGGAGACCCTAACTGGGCATTTAACAAATCCCAGATTAGACACAAGAACAGGAGGATCCAGATTCTAGAAGAAGAGGCTCTCTATCGGAAAAGCTTAACAGGATTTTTAACAAACACAGCATCTCAGTACATTTTAAACCAGGCAACCCCTCTGTGAACGACTGGTCCACCCCCAGGACTAGACCCCCGACGACCGGTCCACCCCCAGGACCCCTGACGACCGGTCCGCCCCCGGGACTAGACCCCTGACGACAGGCCCTGTTGGGACGCAGCCTCAGTCTGACGCCGCCCGTCTGCTTTAACTTGGGTTACATTTGTGAGTGTGTTCAAAGTCCATGAAAGCACAATTTAAAAACCCACAGAACATTTTCTGTCTCAAAGAACGAGGAGCTGCATCTGAACAAACCCCAGGATCCAGAGATAAGGTTCTGGGTGAGGCTCTAATGTCACAACGATCTCTGTCCAAAACCAGCCGTTCACAGATCATCTACTAAAGGACTATTGGAGCCAGTAAGTGACAGGGTTGCCAGGTCAGAGTTACTGTTTCCAGCCCAAATGACACTCCAAATCCACCCACTTCCACTGGAACATAACACAGCAGCAGTGAGTTTTGTGAAAAGTCTCATTAACACCTCATTATCAACTCAAAACTGGGAGCTCTCAGGCTCCAGCTCTTTCTCTTTTTGTGACCAATCAGAGAATTGATTAGAATTATTTTAAAAGCCTTTCAAAGTGAAGAGTTTCAAAAACTCCGGATGCAGCAGAGTCGAAGGCTTCCATAAAGAACCCCATTAAACAAAGGGTTTATTAGGTGTCCTTTTATCGAACACTTTTACATTAATGGTTCTATCAAAGCAGACAAATGGTGCATTCAGGTGCTACGCAGAAACGCACAGAATCTGAGTTACAGACTTCGTTGTGTTCAGGTGATTCCAGTCGTAAAGTCAGAACATTCTAAACCATAACAACAGGAAGATGGAGTCATAAATGTGTTAATGTTGTGTTTAAATCCAGTCACAGCAGCAGTTATTAGCAGCACCTCAAGAAAAGGAAGAGTATTCAAAACATAAGAAGTGAACATAACGTGTGTTGAGAACCTCAGGTGAGTTTCAGAGTCTGTTCTGACTCCAGCAGGATTCATCTACATTTATCAACTCCCCTGAACCTGTAGCATAAAAGGCTCCATATAGAACCCTCTTTGTCCTGATAGAACGTGTTGTTATAACATTAGTGATGATGATGCCACAGTAAATAAGTAAATTCACCCTGATACACCTGTACAACACAGACCAGTTCCATGTACGTGTTCCATGTACGTGTTCCATGTACGTGTTTCATGTACGTGTTTCATGTACGTGTTCCATGTACGTGTTTCATGTACGTGTTTCATGTACGTGTTCCATGTACGTGTTCCATGTACGTGTTTCATGTACGTGTTTCATGTACGTGTTCCATGTACGTGTTCCATGTACGTGTTTCATGTACGTGTTTCATGTACGTGTTCCATGTACACACGTACGTGTTCCATGTACGTGTTTAATTTACTCACGTATCGATCGACTCGTTGAAGACACAGGCTCCACTCTCGTTCTGCTCAATGACACTTCGCTGCAGCTCGTCACTTCCTCTCGATCTCAAACTGCTCTGATCCAGAAAATAAAGAGAATTGGTTTTGACAAGTGTCAGAGTTGGGTTCATCAACACAAACAATGATAAAGACTGACTACACACACACACACACACACACACACACACACACACACACACACACACATCTTTAATAAATGTGCACCATTCAATTACTAATAACTCTCTATGACTCTATAGAAACCAGTGCTCGTCCTTCAGAAACACACCTGAAGTCTGTCCAGGTGAGAAACAGGTGGAGCTACTCAAATGAACAAGAGATTAAGACTATTATCATTTTTAAATCTTTTTTTTCATCCAGTTCTCAATCGTTCTGTTTTGGTGTTCTCTCCGACGGAGCGGTCCCCATTTCTACAAAAAGTCGTTCAAAGGAAACGAAGCCTTTGAGAAATGATTCTTTTATAAAGTTTGTATTATCTCCATCACATTTACTGCTGACAGCTTTAATGGACTGTAGCTACCGTCAAACGCAGCTAATAAATAGATTAAAGGAATAATTTAGGCTTTTTAATTCATAACATGAGTCTTGATCTGATAAAACTCTTAAAAAGGGGAACTTCAGTTTTGTTTTGCAGTTGAAGAACAGAAGCTGAAGTTTATTCCTCTTGAGTCAATGTTAATCGTGAAGACTACTTGAAGATCAGTGAGAGTTTATTAAGTGTATTTTACAAAGTTAAATTACCTTTTGTTAAATTGAAGATTCAGTGTTTATTAAAAGTTGAGAAGTTGTGCGATTAATCACAATTAATTCCAGACAGAATCGCCATTAATTTGCTTTATTTTATTTAATCCATTCACATCTTAAGTTAATACAAACCATTTATTTCTGGTTCTGTTGGGTTTTGTGCAGTTGACTCAAAAAAACACAATTCAGAAAATGATCTTTTAATGTTCACTCTGTTATAAAGGTTGTATTTACCATCACAGCCGACACAATAATAATAATGCAATAATCGTATTGTAATATTGTAATATGTCACGTGTTAGAGTCTTTTTGTGCAGATTATAAACAGAGTCAGAGTCGGGCTGTGTTTCAGGAACAGACATAAACCTTTATTTTTACAGCGTTATTACCTCATTTATTTCGTCCAGATCTTTAACAAGAAGCTGTAACATTTAGAGTTTTCTATTTCATCCCAAGTCAAAACTGTAATTGAAGTTTGATTTATGTTTGAGTGTTTTTCAGCGACGTGTTTGTGTTCTGCAGAATCTCTTCAGAATCAGGTCGACGGGACGTTCATCTCGCTGCTACAACACATTTACTGTCCCATTACTGGACGGAACTGTGCAGAAAACAAGCCTCTTCTGAACAGTGCAACTTTCCTTTTCTTTTATAGATCTGTTCTGCTTTGCCGAGTGTGAAATGAAAGAATTATTACTGCAGCCAGAGACCATTACTATTACATTATTGCCAACAAAATTAGATTTCAAACACGGAGAGACTCAAAGACAAGAGGCTTTTGTCAATATCTAACGTTAACCATAAAGTTGCAAAAAAATACAATAAGACAGCTTGTTGCACACGTCTCTTCCTGTAGAAGCTGCGACGGATCAAACGGACGAATCAGAGAGAGTTCATGTCTAATTATCCACAGAGATAGAAATCGAAGAAGCTGATGGAAAAGTCGGGTCAGATGTGGTCGTGAAGAGTGAAGGGGAGGAGCCTAACGATAACGAGGCCCGCTAAGAGCTAGCCACTATAATGCTAATGCTAACTCACAACAAGCAGCTCCATCAATAAAGCTTCACTAAACACACAAACGACAGAACATTAACAAATGAAACACAACGTCTGTGGATGTTCTGCCTTGACTTTAATCCAGAATAAAAGAGGATCCAGACGTGTTCCTCAGAATCTCCGCTAACGATGGAAACGTCCGATACTCCAGAGGAATTTTTAATTTATTTTTCTGCTAATTTTAAAACCGTGGTTGTTTTTGAAAAGTGACTGAGTTCATTCTCCAGTTTCAATATGTCACAGAAGAAAGAGGCACATTTTTCAACCCTTTTCTGTTCAACTGAAATGTGGTTTTGTAAAAATAAATAAATTACATTAAAAGCAGCTCTGAAAAGTCAAACTCTGTCCAGTGTGTGTCCCACTTCCATCTCGTCAAAGAACTGCTCAAATAAAACCAGAGTTAATCATTTGATTCACAACATTCAAAAGAAGGACATTTTTCAGCATTTTTCTGTGAATGACACAAACTGAGTCGAGGAGCGAAAGAAAGACCTGACGAAGCAGTTTCAAGTCGGATTGGAAGAAGACGCGTGAAAGAGGTTCTGGAGGAAGCTGTGTTGATCATTTCAAAATAAAACACTAAATGTTTATTTCTTTGCAAGTGATTAATGCACCTGGAGTAAAGACAGGTCTAATCTAAAAGAATCACATTTACACAACTGTTTTGTAGGATTTTACAACAGTATCAGTAAATAACATCACGATAAGTGTGAGCTACAAACAGAAATGTGTGATGACATTTGTAAAAGGCTGTTCTAGTGTTTCTCTGTGAGCAGCAGCGTAATCACAGAGACCACACTCGTCTCTTGTCAAATGAACCTCCATCGAGCCGCTTTGAATACGTCTCGGTCTTGAAGCAGGAGCACTTTCTTTTGAGCAGAAACGATGCATAGAACCAGCTTCTTTTTCAGGACATGGCCCAACTGTTGATCAGACATGTTCCATTTTGTTTACTACATTTATCAACTGCACCTTTAAATGAAATAATAATAATAATAATAATAATAATAATAATAATATTAGGCTACTGTTTTATTGTGTTGTGGTTGTTTTTTCCTCTCTGATGAATGTGTGCAGCTGGTGCCACTGATCTTTATCAATGAAAACCCTGTCGTCTTCTGCAGTGGCTCTAATCCATACATTGATTGGTTTGTGTCTCATAATTCAGTTTAGTCGTGTGTTAGAGCTGAGCAGGTCCGTCTTAGTCGAATGAGGGTCGCACTCACGGCCAGAGCTTGGATTTTACCCAAAATGCACTTTTAAAACGAGCCGTGCAGCGTTTCTGCAGCGTTTCTGCAGCGTTGCATCGATCGAACCGAGGCCGGACCTGACTCTGGGCTGAACTCAGCAGCAGGGATTATCTCAGCTTTAAAACCAAATAAATAAAGTTCCTCTTGTTCCTCCTGAGCTCTGAGCAGCAGCAGTTTGGTTCCTGTGAGTGGAGCTGGTTCACTCTGTCATTATTATCATTTATATTATTATTATTATTATCGCTGCAGTGAGTCTTTTGGGTTCTGTTGGTTTAACGTGATATTTACCACCAACAGACACCAGTGATGCTCTGGGGCTCGAGCACCTTCCGACCAGAGCTGCATCACAAACGGACAAGGTACGCATTCGTTTGTTAAGTTACTTTTTAAAATCAGTAACGTGTGTTTGTGGAGTGGTCGGAGTTAATCTGAACAGATGGGTTTTGTACAGAGACAAACATATGAAACATTCACTAAAAACATTTTACATTTTGTACATTTGTTTTGCACTTCCAGGCCACCGTAGTTTAGAGCCTTGGTTTAAACAGAGTGAGAGTGAAATAAAGCACGGAGCCAGCAGCTGAACTCTGACCTCTCTGCAGCTCTGTGCCGTCTCTTAACCAGTTCACTGTCGCAGCTTAAACTTTAGAAAAAGCTGCTGTCTCTGTCTTGGTTCTGGACACTTCAAAGTGCAGCAGTGCCAGTTAAATCTGCTGGAAATCCATCAGAACTGCAGCTAAAACAGACTCAAAGGAAGAAATCAGGAGCGTTCCTTGAAGAAGTAGGAAAAAGAATGGGCTCAGCTACAAAGTGCCTTTTGGAGCAGCGCTGAGAATTTATGAGAAAGAGACTAAATGAAATCTTGCTCTTGAACAGCCTGAAGGAAGGACTTGGACCCTGGTTTGGACCGGTCTCTGATTCCTTCTTTGGCGTCTGACTGAACCAGTGCAATTAGATTTACTGGAAAAGAAACAGGATTATGCTCACTGTTAGATAAATGCTAATCTGAGTCTTACATCAACATCAAAATCAATATGTTTCATTTTTATTGATGGTTTGGACCTGATCTGATCTGTTCTGTGTCCTGAGTCTGTTCTTTTCTCTCATTGGGGTTTTTCAGACTAATACAACTTGAGAAAACACTTTAAAATATCTATAATATTCTGTTTGTCCTGTGAACTGTTCAGAACAAAGAAGAAACATTTCTGGAGTCATTTCTGGAGTTTAAAAACACGCCTGTAGCAAAAGGAATGCGTTGGAAGGCACCATTAAAAAAGTGAATGACTCTGCAACAAGAGAAAAAGAAAACAAGCTGCAGGTTCTTCAAAAAACATGGCGTATAAACGAAGGACAGCAGCAGCTTGACCTTTAACCTCCACATTAGCATGCTAACGCTAAGACCACAGGCGTTGGTATAGATTCCCCAAAGCTTTAAAACACAATGTTCCCCATGAGTTTCTGTTTTAGCTTTAGAACTATTCTGTCAAATACTTGTGCGTCTGGTGGAGTTATGAGAGTTAACATTTATGGCTCTGTATTTGAAACGTTCTCACACGTTCTGAAAGCTAATGTCAACAAGCCTTATCCTCTCTGTCAAGGTTTGGCTTTGATTCAACTCCAGCCTCTTTAAGATTTTGCTGCAGTTTCCCTTTTTTTTAACTCCTCCCTAAACTGTTCAAGAGGCTTTCAATTCAATATATATACTGACAAAATCAATCAATCAATCAGACTTTATTTATACTGAAGCACTTTTCATACAACTCAGTGCAACTCCAAGCGCTTCACAACATTCTGAAGACTTCGAGACACAAATCAACAGCTTGTCTGGTTTAGCGTCTGCGTAGCTATAATCCTGAGTGAATCTGGCAAGTGTGAAGTGATTACACGAGCAACAGAGTCAGAGATAACAACACGACAGGAACAAATGAACAAATCCACTCAGAAATCTCATCATCTCAGTCGTTATCGGGTCGTTTCCTGGACGCTCACACGGAGCCTCACGAGGACGGTTTGTGTGTCTGTGTTTACGGTATTAGAGCTGTACTCTCGTCCAAACAGAGATTTAAAGGACCACACTTGAAACAAAGGCTCAGATAAACTGCTGTCTGAGTGGTTTAATCATAGCCCCTTACTCCTTCATCTGGAGGAACAAGGCTAGGACTAAGTGTAAGTTATAATATCTATAGCTAATCTCCATATTTCTCTGAAGGACTCAAACAAACTCACATGGTCCTCTTTCATTGTGAACTGAGTCAAAAATGTGTAAAAGTTGTGCTGATTTGTGAAGAAACTGTGTGTCTTCTCCAGATCGTAACATGGTTCGGTCAGAGCTCAGCGTGACATGAACCTGATGTGTTCAAAAACGCAGCTCACGTCATGAGAACGACGGAAATGTGCTGGGATCCATAAAGTCTGATCTGATCATTGAAGCTTGCATTGTGACTGAGACTGATCTGGATGTGTGCGAAGAACTGAACTGGAGCTGCTCTCTGGAACAAAACATCCTCTAGTTGTGGTCGAGCCGAGAACAACCAGCGTAAAGCAGACAAAAAACCAGGAAGTGGTGAAGTTAAAAGCCCAGAATCTTCACCGATGCATTTCCACAAACCTCAGAATCAGAAATGAGTGCTCTCCTGAGAACTCCAGATAAGACTGAGCTGACGTCAGGGCTTCAACTCAACAAACTACATCTGCACTTTCTTTTGTAGATATTCCAGGTTATTCTGTGTGTGTGTGTGTGTGTGTGTGTGTGTGTGTGTGTGTGTGTGTGTGTGTGTGTGTGTGTGTGTGTGTGTGTGTGTGCGTGCTGCCTCCGTCACTGATTTCCAATTCACAATATCTACATCGACCGGAGCAGAAAGCACATCATTTTCTGAGTTACAGCAGACAGTGTCTCGAGTGTCGGCAGCAGTTTTCATGAAGCAGTAACACAGAGTAATGAGAGCCACTAATGTTTCTGGACATTATTTTCCTCAACAGTAATTTAGAGAAATGGGTTTTAGAGCCAGGATAATGTTGGCTGAATGTTTGTAGTCGAGTCCTCAGTGTTTCAGTCGACACAAAACACTAATACATTACATTAAATAGAAGTTTGTAGTTTCTCGTTGTAGACTGTAATGTTCCTGTAATTATCTCTGTCTCATTAAACACTGAAGCATCACCAACATTTATCCATGTTTCATTTGCTCCTGTTTTTCTATTTTTATCTTTTTTGAGCTGTTTCTCTGTAAAATAAGACGTATTTCCAACAGAATAACCCATTTCCTTGGTTTATTTCCTTGTTCCTTCGTTGTTGACATCAGTGTCGACCAATGGGAGCGCTCCTTTTTACCTGAAGTGAGCTGTGATTGGACAAAATCCTGCTGTGGACTGATCATTCTCATCTATTAAAATCCTTCATTATAAAGACTAGATCACGATCAAGGTCTCATTTTTTCAGATGATTCCTGTTACAATAAACTAAAGGTGATGGGATTTTAGTTTTGTTTCTGCCTTTTTCAGACGTTTAATACAGAGTTGAGCATTATATATTTATTAAATCTATAGCCTACTCATATTTTTGTATTTATTTACTGATTCAAAGCCTTTCACAGAAGAGTTTAGTGTAAAGTGAGCACTAAACTAACTATTTTATTTTATTTTATTTTTATTTTTTTAATTTTTTTTTTAATTTAATTTAATTTTATCTTATTTTATTTGTTGGTCCAGAGCCACTGCAGAACGACCCCTTTGGCCCAAAACAAAGACATTCTGTTGCAGTTCAGTTTTTAATCATTTACACTCCACAAAAACAGTTGAATCTGCAAAAGTGACAAAAAGAACTCCTTCAGCAACAAGAAAAACAACTAAAAAGAACAAACCTCAGACCCAGTTCCTTCTGGATTCTAGAAACTGCTCCGTGAACAACACATGAAGGAAAACCATTCCATCTGTTGACTCTAAATAATAATAATATCATCTAAATAAACCTCTATGAACACAAAACTACTGTCTATTATCTAGTTATTAATGTGAAAACAATATTATTTTGATGATGAAAATAACAACAACAGAATCTGAGGCGACTCTGACGTTTTCCCGAGTTCCCGAGGAGCTCCTGAACGCACCATTTGTCCCGAGGATCAGAGTTCAGTGATTGTTTAGCACCTGCTTCTAACGACAGAGCTTTAACAACACTTGTCATGAATAAACCGAACAAACAGCTGTCGGCAGTAACCTGTAGAGTCCCCAGCTCCCGACACTGACACGGGACGTTTAAGGTTTTAGTTTCACTCTGTTCAGGACAATGACTTCTGTTCAATCTTGTTTTAACTCTGACGTGAAGGTAATTGTGGGTTTAGCTCTGAGTGAATGAGAGGGTCACTGCGCCCGGACCTTCCTTCGTTCTCATCCACATGACTCGCTGCCGATTGGACAAATATCACATGAAACATTTGAATTGTGTATTTTGAATGTGACCCGTTCATTATTTACTCTAAATAAGTGTTTATTAAGTGGCTCCAATAACAACCACAGATATAACTGACTCTGAAGATGAGTAACTCTCTCTTCATCACGGCTCCTTCAGTGACTGGGATTTATCAACATTTAGTCTCAAAGTTGACGTGTTAGAAACAGGTTTAATGGGCAACAAGTCCAGTCCACGTAGACCCCACCTGGAACTTACAGGAAAACCTTCTAAAACCTGTTCAAATCCATCTAAAACCTGTTCAAATCCATCTAAAACCCATTAAAGTCCAAATAAAACGTGTTCAAATCCATATAAAACTGGTTCAAATCCAATTAAAACCTATTCAAAACCAGCTAAAACTGTTCTAATCCCTCTTAAACCAGTTAAAGTCTACCTAAAACATATTAAAATCCATCTAAAACCTGTTCAAATCCAACTAAAACTGTTTAAATTCATCTAAAACCCATTAAAGTCCATCTAAAACTGTTCAAATACATCTAAAACTGTTCAAATACATCTAAAACTGTTCAAATCCATCTAAAACCTGTTCAAATCCATCTAAATCCTGTTCAAATCCATCTAAAACCCATTAAAGTCCAAATAAAACGTGTTCAAATCCATATAAAACTGGTTCAAATCCAATTAAAACCTATTCAAAACCAGCTAAAACTGTTTAAATCCATCTAAAACCTGTTCTAATCCATCTTAAACCAGTTAAAGTCCAACTAAAATCTATTCAAATACATCTAAAACCTGTTCAAATCCAACTAAAACTGTTTAAATTCATCTAAAACCCGTTAAAGTCCATCTAAAACTGTTCAAATCCATCTAAAAACAACAAAGCTAGTGTTTGTGGTTTTAAACGTGGTCTTCATGAATTTAATCATTGTATTTATCGTCTACACTGCATTAAACACAAGCAGAACCTGTACAAACTCAAATATTGAGTCTAAATGAGAGGAAACTGCTGCAGCATGAATTTAATGTTGAGAAAGATGGGAATAAACAGAAACAGTTGAATGTTTCCTGCAGCAGCTGTACCTCCAGGATTTACTCTGATTTAGATTCAATATTAACACTGAGCAGAGTTTATGGCGTAAACAGCTTCTTTTTCTGGAGATAAACAGCTACAGACTGAGAACAGAACTCATCAGTAGAATATCCACTCTGTTCACATATTCCACTAAAGATATTTGTGAGTCCACGTGAGCTGATTATGGACCATACAGAGAGTCCCAGTGCATTAGCAGAAATGTTAATAAATGGATGAAATTACAGTTTTATGATTAAAATAACCCAGCCTTTACATTTACAGTTAATAACAATTTCACACTCGGCTGGGATTGCAGATTGAATTAATGAGTATATGATTACTGTTATGTGCATTGGTGATTTCGTGTAATCCTGTATGAATATTTAACAGCCTTTGAAGTGAGTGGAGAGTGCATTAATGAGAAAAGATAAAGGAAACAGTGACGAGCTCTGAGTAAAATGAGCTGAAGTCGACAGTGACTGATTCAGAGAGAGGTTCAACTTCATTCTTCTGCGTCTCAAGTGTGTTTTGAGCTGATCGTTTTCTCCTAAAATCCTGGAGAATAAAGTCTAGATGTCGTTTAAATAAAGCGTTTTGTTTCACAGATGATTCCTATAACTACAGGATTTCAGATGTGTTTTCCTCAAATGCAAGAAAAACACATTTAAACTGGATTTCAACAGGTTTTAATGGATTTGAACAGGTTCTAGTTGGATCTGAAGAGGTTTTAGTTGGATTTGAACAGGTTCTAGTTGGATCTGAACAGGTTTTAGTTGGATCTGAACAGGTTCTAGTTGGATCTGAACAGGTTCTAGTTGGATCTGAACAGGTTTTAGTTGGATCTGAACAGGTTCTAGTTGGATCTGAACAGGTTCTAGTTGGATCTGAACAGGTTCTAGTTGGATTTGAACAGGTTTTAGTTGGATTTGAACAGGTTTTAGTTGGATCTGAACAGGTTCTAGTTGGATCTGAACAGGTTTCTAATTGGATTTGAACAGGTTCTAGTTGGATCTGAACAGGTTTTAGTTGGATCTGAACAGGTTCTAGTTGGATCTGAACAGGTTCTAGTTGGATCTGAACAGGTTTTAGTTGGATCTGAACAGGTTTTAGCTGGATCTGAACAGGTTTTAGCTGGATCTGAACAGGTTTTAGTTGGATTTGAACAGGTTCTAGTTGGATCTGAACAGGTTTTAGTTGGATTTGAACAGGTTCTAGTTGGATCTGAACAGGTTTTAGTTGGATCTGAACAGGTTTTAGTTGGATCTGAACAGGTTTTAGTTGGATCTGAAAGGTTCTAGTTGGATCTGAACAGGTTCTAGTTGGATTTGAACAGGTTCTAGTTGGATCTGAACAGGTTTTAGTGGATTAATGCTGTGCAGATGTAGGAAAAACAACAGGAAGTGAGGACATTAAACGCCTCGCTGTGTTATGGCTCATTGAGATGATGCTTTCAAAGACTCAGTAAAACTATGTGTTGTTTGTGTGTAACTGTGCTCCAAATGCATCAGGTTTAAATAAACGACAGAAGTTTGTGATGAAACTGTGAAACTAGAGTCTGACTGAGTTTTCATTCGTCATTTCATTTGTTGTTTTGTTGAAAGTATTTAGTTTTGTTCAAACGATGTGTTCTAATCTGTTTTTCTTTAATTGCAGCTGCAGTAATTACAGTCTGTAAAGAACTCATGGAACACTTTCTTAAATCTGTACCAACCACTTTTTATGATAATAAACTTTACCATTCTCCGTAGATTATGTTAAAGTGTGGTTTGTTTTATTTTTCTCTCGTTGAGTTGGTTCAACAAAACTAAATAAATCAGTTTCAGCCTGATTCTCTGTGATTGCTCCGTTATTTTAGTGCGACGCTATAAACCCAGAAACTCAGGTCATAAATCTGACCAGAACAGAGTCTGGACTGGTTTGTACCTTTTATTCAGCGCCGTTGTGGCTGTGGATAAAGGTGAAGCTGAAATATGTTTAAATATATAATCTGTAATTGCATGAGTTCATTTAGAACCTGGAGCACACGTCTGTCAGAGCCTCGCTGGTTTCTGCTCAGAGTCTGGAGCTGGGTCACTGTGTGTGTCTGAGAACTCCTGCTGGGTTCTGGTGTCATTAAACTGAACACAGACTCTTTTATTATTATTTAGATTATTCTGGGGCTTTATTGATGCTGTGGTGGTGGCTGGAGAGTGGGGGATGATGTTGGGCAGATGACCCGACTGAGATTTGAACCCGGGTCTCCTGGGTACTGGACATATGCACTACCTCAGCTGCCAGGAGTGCCCCTGAAAACATACTCTGGACTGAATCATAGATTAGAAGTTAAATATTTAAGTTTAAGACTTCATCCAAATCAGTGTAAATTTAGTTTATGATTAATACATAATTAATCCTTTTAGTCATAGTTTTCATCAACAACATATTTTTGTGTCTGAAAACAAATCAAAAACTAAATAAAAAGTAATTAATCAGAATGAAAACTCTGACTAAATGTATCGACACTTTTGTCAATGAATAAAAACTAAAATGAACAGAGAGTAAATCCATCAAAAGGAGAGGAGTTGAGAAGAGATCAATCAGACTCAGGTTTGTGAGCGTCGCTGAAGTGATGTCAGACACAAACATTTGTTAGAGCCTCGGGAAGACGACAGGAGACCAAAAGAGAACCACTTTAAATACAAACTATGTTAACACTTGGAACCTGAATACCAGCCGGAACAGGTTGGGACTAGTTTACTTTCATTAGAGACATTAATACTGAAGAAATACATTACTCTTTGTGTGACAGCTTTTTCTCACAAACTTCATGTTGTTGTTCTAAATGAACTGTTAATGACGAGCCTCAGTAGATTCAAGGCGTGTCATGTTTTTGAAGCGGTCATAGCCTCAAACCTTGTCACTAGTTTGTTTTTGTTCCTGTGTGTTTTTATCCTGCAGCTCAGGCTCTGGATCATAAACAGAACAGAGCAACCTGACACACACAGAATACTTCATCCCTGTGTCAAAAACTGACGTTATTAACGCTGAAGGATTATTATTTTTATGTAAATGTGTGTTGACCGACGTGTCAGACGCAGATCTGTGACCCTCGCTTTGAGGCTCCATTGTTTGAAGTTCAGAGGCCGGTGCTTCTGCAAAGACCTGCTCCAATAATCAACCTCCGACTGATGAGCTGCACCTTTAAGTCGAGCGCTCGTGGCTCCGAGCCTTTGAACGCCACAGACGTCACAACACTTTACAGGAGACATTTTCAGGAGATTAAATCCATATTACACACGACGGGGAATTCAGAAAGTGCTGCAGACGCTGGAGGCCTTCACTGAGATCAGTCACTGCACCAGACACAGACTTATGTGTGTCCTTTCTCTGGATCTGTTTAAAGACATGTTGAAGGAGAACACAAAGCAGACGTTTGTGAAGTGTGGATGATCCTGATGCTGAGCAGCACTGGCCTCTAAATACACTGTAAATATAAACTATAGCAGGTTTATTTAAGAATCTGCAGTGAACAAAAACAGGAAAATATACAGCACTGTCAGATATTTTTGTTTGTCAGACTTGTGTTATTTGAAAGTGTCTTAAACCCCGTTCACACACGAGTCTAAACCAGAACTGTTCCTGTATGTTTTCAGAACAGTTTCATGAAAAGAGCCAGAACTGATCTGTTCTGTTCTTCTCCGGCTCCAGACCTGGTGAGATTTCAGGTCCTGGACGGTACATCCAGCTTTGCTCCACCTTCTTCTTCAGGTTCAGCTGAGACTCTTCTGATCTCATTACTGCCCCCAACAGGTTGTTTTAGGAACTGGAATTCTCAGTGTTTCTGGGTCAAGTGTGAAAAGAGGAGACAGTAATGTTCTGGAAACTACTGATGATGTCTGTGGTGTGTTCAGGTTGTGTGTGAGAAAACTCCAAAGATAAAAGTTTCAGGTCAGATCTAAACTTCTATTTAATGGAACGTATTAGTATTTTGTGGTGAACAGACAACAGAACCACATGGTCTCAACAACAAAACCACTAAGAATGATCTACAACAGAGCCATAAAGATTCAGATAAAAAAAACAACTATTTGAACGCACCAGTGTTTAAAGCTTCCGTTTTTTGTCCTGGTCTCAGACTCCACTCTCCTCCAACAGATACTCACAAAACACTAATACATTACATTAAATCAAAGTTTAGACCTGAAACTTTTATCTTTGTAGTTTCTCGTTGTAGACTGTAGTGATCCTGGAATTATCTCTGTCTCATTAAACACATTTATCCATGTTTCATTTGCTGCTGTTTCTCTATTTTTATCTTTTTTGAGCTGTTTCTCTGTAAAATAAGACGTATTTCCAACAGAATAACCCATTTCCTTGGTTTATTTCCTTGTTCCTTCGTTGTTGACATCAGTGTCGACCAATGGGAGCGCTCCTTTTTACCTGAAGTGAGCTGTGATTGGACAAAATCCTGCTGTGTCTGGTGTTTTTGTTGGAACTTGTCTCTATCAAATAAACTTTAAATAAATAAAGAAAAGAGAGCAGTCAGTGGACGACTGAGATCAGCTGAAGGATGTTTGTTTTGTTCTGTTTGTTTTGTTCTGTTTGTTCTGTTTTGTTCTGTTTGTTCTGTTTGTTTTGTTCTGTTTTTGTTCTGTTTTGTTCTGTTTGTTTGTTTTGTTCTGTTTTGTTTGTTTTGTTCTGTTTGTTCCATTTGTTTTGTTCTGTTTGTTTTGTTTGTTCTGTTTTGTTCTATTCTGTTTGTTTTGTTTGTTCTGTTTTGTTCTGTTTGTTTTGTTCTGTTTGTTCTGTGTGTTCTGTTTTGTTCTGTTTTGTTCTGTTTGTTTTGTTTGTTCTGTTTGTTTTGTTTGTTCTGTTTGTTTTGTTTGTTCTGTTTTGTTCGGTTTGTTTTGTTCTGTTTGTTCTGTTCTGTTTGTTTTCTTCTGTTCTGTTTTCTTCTGTTTGTTCTGTTTGTTTTGTTCTATTTGTTCCGTTTGTTTTGTTCTGTTTGTTCTGTTTGTTTTGTTCTGTTTGTTTTGTTCTGTTTGTTTTGTTCTGTTTGTTCTGTCTGTTTGTTCGTTCTGTTTGTTTTGTTTTGTTCTGTTTGTTCTGTTTGTTTTGTTCTGTTTGTTTGTTTTGTTCTGTTTGTTCTGTTCCTGTCTCTCCTCAGTTCTATTTCTCTCTATTCTTATCTTGGCGTGTTCCGTGTTCTTTCCGTGTTCTTTCCGTGACGGTGCAGTTCTCATGTTCATCTCAAGATAGAACACAGTTGGAAAATGTTTATTCTGGTTTGAGTTTCAGTCGTTCATTAAAGATTAAAGACTTTAAACACATTAAATCTCTTTCAGGTTTTACTCCTGGTTCGTTTATTATTGTGTCATTTTATTTATTTATTTGTTTTATTTTCATTTATCTCTTTATATTATATTTTGAAGACTTCTGCTGATGTTCTGTTTGTGAAGCACTTTGGTTCCTTTTTGGTTTTTGTAAAGTGTTCTACAAATAAAAACTGATTTATTTAAATAGTTAAGAATCCATTTTTGGGTTTATTCTCCGTTCAAAACCTTCTCATGAAAATCTGTAGAAAACTATATAATTATATGTGCTCTGGACCTATACTAATGAGGGGTCAGGGGTCGGGGGGTCGGGGGTCAGGGGTCGGGGGGCAGTAAACGGCTCCAGTGGGACGCCTCGGGCAAATATCGATCAGAAAACTGGTGACAACAGTTGGCAATAAACACTTCATGGAAACACAATTATGGTTCATTATTTCAGAGGAGGGGGTAGTTCAGAGGAGGGGTAGTTCTGAGGAGGGGTAGTTCTGAGGAGGGGTAGTTCTGAGGAGGGGTAGTTCTGAGGAGGGGTAGTTCTGTGGAGGGGGTAGAACAAAGAATAAAAATAAAAAATTCAAATGGAAGCAGCCTCAGAAAGAAGAGTCCAAACTGAAGTATGTCCCACAGCTGCAGAGTCTCTGGACATTTTCTCTTGGACTCATTTGTGTTTCTTCTAAAAGTGTGAGACGGCGGTGTGCACGTGTGTTTAAATGAACACGCTCGGACCCAGAACACGTTTAAAGCACGTCCCGGGGCAGATATCGACTCTGTCCCGCTTCATTAGAAAACTCCAGCGTCACGTCGTCATCGATCTCTTCAACCTTTAACGTTATTTCCGCTCTTCTCTCGGAGCCTTCCTCTCACTTTTATTACTTTCATCGTCTTTTTTTCTCCTCGTTTTCCGTCGAGTCGGTGCAGTTTGTGTCTGAACGGACCTCGCTCTGTAAAAGACAAACAGCTTCTGGATTTACCCGACTCCTGCAGCTGTTCAGGTCATGGCAAAAAATTAAATACAGACGTGTCATTAAACAGACTCTACCTGATATTTTATCTTCTAGTTGTGAAAATAGTTTAAACACAAATAGTTTATTGTAAAATCAATCATTTATGATCCATCTATGTTTATTATAAGGGATTGTAATAAATAATAATAAAATAATAATAATGAGTGTGAATGAATTTAAATTCAGAAACATGTTTTGATCAGACACATTATGAATCGCGTTATTAATATCTGTTTGAATCTGACACAGTAAATATGAGCTTTTGTTCAGTTTAATGTTTTTTTCTTGAAGCACAGATTAGTGAACATCTAAAATAATGCAGCTGTTGTCATTAATGTTGAGTTAATTATCTCTGTCTCATTAAACACTGAAGCATCACCGACATTTATCCATGTTTCATTTGCTGCTGTTTCTCTATTTTTATCTTTTTTACCTGTTTCTCTGTAAAATAAGACATATTTCCAACAGAATAACCCATTTCCTTGGTTTATTTCCTTGTTCCTTCGTTGTTGACATCAGTGTCGACCAATGGGAGCGCTCCTTTTTACCTGAAGTGAGCTGTGATTGGACAAAATCCTGCTGTGGACTGATCATTCTCATCTATTAAAATCCTTCATTATAAAGACTAGATCACGTCTTAAGGTCTCATTTTTTCAGATGATTCCTGTTACAATAAACTTTAGGAGATTACACTGAAAAACTAAATGAAACAGGAGAAAACATCAGGTAATGGACTTTTAAAAGTTACACACCTTTGGCTCTAAACTGTACCTTTTATATTCCTTTTGTCTGTTTTTCAAGGTTATTATTAAAAGATATTAACATCATTGGACCAAAGAACAAAAGAACTAAAAGCTTGTGAGTAATCTGCTCGACTGTGGAAAGTTCTGGTGAAAAGTGATGAAAATGAGCTCAGCTTCAACCAAAAGCAGCTCAGAGCTGGTCACATTCAGAACCGTTAACTGCTCTGTGCTGAGTAATAATGAGGAGTGTTTTATCTGCAGTGGGTCGACGTGACCCCGACCCAAACGCCGAGGGGCTGCTCAGACGTGAACCTCTGTGTCTTTTCTGCTCCATGGTTTTGATTCGGGGACAGTTCCGGCTCCACAGGCGACAGGAGCTGATTCTCATAAATCACTGGAGCTGTTCTCTCTGCGGCGCCGCTCAGATCTCTGCTGAACACACGTATGAATCATGTTGTACACGCGTGACGTACGGGCGCATCTGCACAGAATAATCTGATTCTGGTTCTTAATTGAATCCCTGAAAGCATCTGACGAGGCGTTTGAGTCGTGTCGATGTGTGTGAGGACAATCCATTTGAGCACAGACCCACATCATTTATTCACTGAACAGCAGCAAAAGGCCAAATTCAATCTCTATCTGCAATCATTTCTGTAACTGCATTTTCATTTTTAATGTAATGTTTAAGTGGGAAAAGTTAGACAAACCCAGAGTAATGACAATGTTAAAGCTCCAGTCCCTGATGTTCTTTTTTTGTCCCTGTCTCAGACTCTCCTCCAAAATCAGTCTAGGGACCCCTCCTGATTCTCTTTTATTAAAAAATAAAACACAAAATACTAATCCATTTGACCAAACTGAAGTTTAGAGTTTAGCGTTAGCTTAGCTGTGACTTCAGCGTCAGGACGACAATTATCTCCTCCTCGTTAAACATTACGTGATTGAATTGACAGTATTTATCTGTGTTTTACGTTGTCTCCCTTTTCTCTGTTGATGCTTTTCTTTTTTCAGCTGTTTCTCTGTTAAAAGACATATTCAGCTGAAAATACACTTTATCTGCAGCTATTAAACTTCCTGGAACGTCATGTGACAAGTGTCGACCAATGGGAGCGCTCCTTTTTGGAGCATGTGATTGTCCAAGGTTTTCTGTTCCTGAATAGAGGTTCTCATCTATTACAATCCCTTACAATAAACAGAAGATGGATCAGAAAGACGATAAACTATTTGGGTCATTATTGATTCTCATGTTTCCTAAAGTGTTCCTGACTGAGGTGAGTCCACAGTGCACTTGCTCTGAACTAAAGCCCATCCTTCAGTGTCTCCAGTGACGTCACAGATCAGCAGAGCTCTTTTACCTCATCTACTGTCCCTGGGCTGGGGGCTTTTTCACCCTCATTTCAGAACAGTGACACAAACGGCCTGGAGGGTGTTAGAGAGCACAGGGGCAGCAGAGTTATGGAGGTGCATTTGAGGAAAACAAAGGGCAAAGCAACAGAAGATGGATGTTTCAGCAGTGATTCCCGGCTGTATACTCACACTCTGTATGAGCGGCATGATGAGCAGCACCCGCCTGCTCCCATCAGTCCACAGCCTGCTCCTGACAGACAGCACTCAGGGCAAAAAAGAGGTGGCAGCAGCAGCAACAGGAGGCTTTGTTTAGTTGGTGTTGTCAGAGAGAGTTCTAATCTAAGACTGAAGGAGAAAATACTCATGTCTTTGTTCAACACTAGAGGCTACAGCACCATCTAGTGGTGAGTAAAGACCACTGCACAGGAAACCTCTGCAGTTTAATGAGTCAAAACTAGGGCTGCACTGTATTAAAAAAACCTGTCACAAGTGTCTTGAATAAAGCAATAACGATATTTGAGCCCAACTTTTACTGAAGACTGAAAATATGGAGTGATTTTAGGAGCAACAGTGATTCAGGATCCTGGAGCGGGACTGAAGTTCAGGGAAAGATTAAAAACAAGAGATTCAGAGAAAAGGACAAAGGTCATGTCATTAGTTTTGAAACTTAAGTGTCATTTTAACCAGATTAAAAAAAGTGTTTAAAACAGTGAGTAAAGCTCCAAATCCTTATAATATCTTTTATTTTCATTCACAAAAAAGCTTTGGGAAAACTGTACATTCTGTTCTAAATTAAAACATGAACATTGTGAATATTAGTCTGTTTTTCTACAAACTCAAACATTTTGTGAATAAAGTGATGATGCTGTAGATGAATCTTTCTGTGAATCTCTAATAATTCTTGTATCAACAGTGTTTTGAGAAGCTTCTGGCTCCTGTGAACATCTGGGACTGAACTACACTCACTGTTCCTCTGATTTTATGGGTTTGTCTCAGAAACAAGTTTTGTGTTGGATTAAGGTCAGTCTTGTTCTGAACCAAGATGCTGCTCTTACTGCTGTGTTTGGATCAGTGTCTGGTTCAAACTGATCCATGATCCTGAAGATAAACCCAACTAGAGGAACATCCAGATCGTTCTTTGTCTGTTTGAGTCTCTTCAGGTTAAAACGGTCAAACGTCTGCATCAGTTTCTACAACGTGACCTTTGAGGACGCACCAACAGGACGAGGCTTGTCCATTTTCTGTTGGACACTGAGAGAAATTCAGGTTAAACAGATTCAAAAGACAAAGGATGAGAAATATAACTGGTTCAGGATGTTTCTACAAGATTCAGTCCCACAGAGCTCTCAACGACACTGAGGATTCAACAGACAAGAGACAAAACCCAGGAAACAGAGGCTGAGTGAATGTGGTGTTGAAGGTGTGGAGGTGGATCAGTTGGTCTGAGGAGACTGTGTAGAAGGACAGAGATCCAGCAGGACAGTCCAGATACACTACTACTGTCCCAGAAGAAGAGGAGCAGGACTGAGGGAGACGGGTTGGTTTTTTTTTATGATAAACAGAGAAACCATCTTGAGAACAGGACAGACTCCAGGACTGATCGTTGAATCCAAACACACAGTCAACACTGAGTCCTTTTCTTCTGATTCCTCTGTAAGACACTGAGATATGAACCACTCCGTTCCACTGGACCTCCCAGTAACAGCGACCAGTCAGACCAGTGGAACACAGCAGCTGGTTACAATACTCAAATCTGTCCTGATGATCTGGATATAGCTGCTCCTCTTTCACAAATGTCACCTTCTTGTTGTTGTCAGACAGTTTGAGGTTTCTCTGAGCTGTGTTTGGATCCAGTGTGAGTTCACAGAAATCTGAGAGAAGACACAATACATCTGCAGTTAGTCCTCTGTCCACTCTCAACACATGACATTAACACTAATGGATCACAAGTTTACTGGAATATTTGTTGAATGGAAAAGTAAAAGTGGAATAAACCTGTCAAATGTGTAAAACAGTCTTCTTCTACTGTTTATTGCTGCAGGACATAAAGCACATCCTAAACCTCCAGCCTCTGACGTCACTACACAGGAGTTTATTCACTTCTCTGTGGTTCATTTGAGACATTTGACTCCAATAGTTGTTGTATTCTATGGAAACACAGGAACCTCCTTTGGTTGAAGCTGCAGCAGTCGTTCTGATGGTGGTTGGTGCAGACAGTGGCTCAGATGTGGCTCTGTGTTGCAGGAGATTGTTCACAGCTGCTGTCATTGTTCCAGTGTTTGTGTGATATCTGCTGTTGTTCTAGTGATGAGGAGGACTGACAGCAGAGGCACAGCTCACAGGAGAACAGCTTATTGTTTCAAATCAATGGTGTGTCCAGAAGAATCCTTCAGATCACTGTTCTACATGTTTGATCTAAAAGGTTAGTGCAGTTAAACAGCTCCAAACTGGACTCTTCAGGAGCTCCTTTAATAACAACTCTAGATTCAGTTCTGACAGGTGTGGACTACACAGTAAAAGGTCAGTCCAAGGCTCAGGAAACAGTTAAGGCACAATCACTGACTTCCACTCCATATTTTATATCAGGCTTTTCCCACAATGCCCTGCTTCTCTTACACAGCTTTTAGAAGAAATTGTCCTGGATCTTTTCAAAGTGTTATTTCATCAATAAATGAGTTGAACTTTGTAATAATTATTGTCCAAAGTAAAAACGGGAGAACGAAAGGTCCACAATAAGCATTAAATACAACAGGTTTGACATCATTGAGTTGGTTTGAGAGTTAGTGAAGTCAGTCAATATAATAAAAGAGTTCTTATTCTGTGAATAAAGGATTTGAAACTGGATGAGCCTGTTTTATTTTATTGGATTAGTTTAATTTATAGAATATGCCCGACTTCACTGAAAATCTGCATCTCCTTCAATTTCAGATCAAAGTGTATTTGATTTGATGAAAGTATTGATTGTTGATTGTCCAGCTAAGCTCCTCTTTATCATCTACATACTTCCACTTGGCCACATCTTCTGTAAGCACCACATTCACTTCACTGCTTCACGGATGAGTCCCAGCTCTACATCTCCACCGACCTCCCTCACTCACTGCCTTCAGGAAATTCATTCATGGTTCTCCTCCAACTTCCTCCAACTCAATAGTTCCTCCTTGTGGGCGCCCCATCCACACTCACCAAATCTAACAGCTTCAACACTGTCCATCCAAGAGCCTGGGTGTCATCCTCTACAGAGCACTATCCTTTCAGTCTCACATCAATAACATAGTTCCACCTACATCCCCCGTCTCCCTCCCTCACCCCTCACACCGCCGCCGTCCTCGTCCACCGTCTCGTCACCTCCCGGATCCGTTACTGCGGCTCCTCCAGAACAATTCTGCAGCCCTCATTAGAACTGGGACCCGAGCTCCACTGGCTCCCCATAAAACACGGCGTCGACTTCAAAATTCTCCTGAGCACCTTCAAAGCTCTCCAGAACCTGGCCCACCTTCCATATCAGAGCTCCTTCACATGGCTCCTCTTCCTCCACCTCACTGTCCCCCGCCTTGTCACTATGGCTCTGGAACTCACTGCCCTCCGACCTCTGCAACACAGACTCTCTTCCACGGTTCAAATCCAGACTCCAAACTCACCTGTTCAGACTGTCACACACCTCTTACTCAGCCACGTTTGTCCTATTGTAGCAGGTTGAAAAACACTACATCTTAAGTTTTGTATTTAAACAGGCACCTCCTCTGTTTTTTTGTTTTATTATTACTGTATCTTGAAGTTAGTGTACACTAGACACCACCAGACCAGTAGAGGGTGCTGTGGCGCTACTGTGAAGACAAGAGAGGTGAAGCGCAGGCGCAGCTTCAGAATTAAACAAGCTATAGCCTGGTTAACACATCTCCTCTTCTTGTTTTCAGCCATAGCCACACCCACACTCAGGCAACACAGTCCCGTTAACTGTGTGCTACTTGCTACTGCCCTGCTTCCCCTAGGGCTGGCGCCGGTAACACTACCGTGTTATTATGTTGTTTCCTTGTTTTTTAATTGCCTGCTTTAAAACCATGTACAGTGTCCTTGGCGCTTTTATAAATAAAATGTATTCAATCAGTCACCGATCACGGCTATAAATAGTGTGATCGGTGCTCGGCAAAATGGCCGATCAGAAAAACCGATCATGCGCAGAACAAGCGACATGCGTTGCGGCTCCGCTCCGCCACACACTCCGCAGCAAATACGCATCCGTTGTTTTCAATGAGAGCATTTCCACTGCATCCACTGTGTTAAGGCAAGTCATGTTGAATACCCACCTTAAATAGCCCACCACAGAAGATTGTTATTTGGTTCATAAACCAACTTTCTTTTTGTTTTTGCACTTATAAAAACTGTGGCACTATGTATGACCAGTAATTGCTTGTGGACAATTTTATAAAATGGAAAACCTTTACTAAGTAAAGGAGAAATATTTATTTACTCTTATTCCTGCAACGTTGAGAGCTACCTGTGATTGGCAGAGATTCTTTAATGGTTTATACTTATGTTTGTTTTTGGGAAACCTGGCTGTTACTTGAAAAAAAATTACAAAATTATTAAATAAAAGAACAGTTAAACAGTTTAATTCAGTGGTTCATTTTTGTTTTATAGCATTCTTAATTTAGCCCTTAAATACACATTTAATTTGATTGGTATCGGTATCGGTGATCGGCCTCATAAATCCTGAGCGGAGCATCTCTATTATTATTATGAACCTAAAATGGAGGAGAGGTCTCTGTCTCAAGAGTCTGAGAACATTAAACCATTACACATTTGACCAAGTGAAAATAAAGACACACCTGCTTCAGTTTGGACAAAAGACTTCAATAAATAAAATGAATCTTAAATTAAAATCAGACTTACACTTTGTCATTTCTTTCAAAAATCTGTGTCCAGCAGGTCTCAGTCTGAAAGACAATCACAAAACACTTTTGTCAGATTCAACAAAGGGTAAGGCCAGGGGTGTGTGTCCAGTAGAGGGCGCTGCTGCCTCACTAGCCCTTCATTTAAGAAGATTTGAAGCATCTTTCATAAATATGTTGGTAACAGAACTACACATATTTGTGGGGCTGCTCCAGTCTTTGTCCATTGTCTCTCATAAGTGTGAGTCCACAGATGTCTCTCTGTTTCAGGAGATTGGAGGCAACAGGTCACAATCTCATCTGTGATGAAGAGCACATGCTGCCCTCTCTCATCCTCACTCCTTCCTGCACCACTTCTCCTTTACTTATTTACAGTTTGTACAGTAGGTTCATTTAGCTGCTTGTCTTCTATTTGCACTGCCTCTATGTAAGAATCTGACTGGAGCCTGCAATAAAACAGAGCCCAGCTGCTCAACTAGAACTGAACGTCTTTGGAGAAAGAACAAACAATGACTGTGCAGCCCAGGTGAGAATGAAATGTCTTTGTTTCCAGTGGCATCTCCACTCACCATAGAGTGGAGTGAAAAGGCTTTGGCTGTTTTCCTTTCACCTTTAGTGTCTGTTGCTGGGATTAATCTTGAAAAGTCTGGTTTATTTTGAGCACACATGTTGTTGATACCTGAGAGAGTCCAGTCTGCAGCGGGGGTCCTCCTGTAGAGCAGACAGCAGCTTTACTCCTGTGTCTCCTGGATGGTTGTAGCTCAGATCCAGGACTCTCAGATGGAAGGGGTTGGAGCTCAGAGCTGAGGCCAGAGAAGCACAGCCTTCCTCTGAGATCAGACAATGTGACAATCTGGAACCAGAAAAAGAAATAACACACACTTTAACAGTGTTCTCTGTTCAGATGTTAAAAGAGTTGAAGTTGATAAAAGCAGTCTAGTTTGATGCAGATGTATATTCATTCATTCTCTACCACTTAGTCCCGTTAAGGGTCATAGGTCACTGGAGCTAGAGCCCTGCACAGGACTGTGTTCTTAAACCCTCACCCGCCCACTTCCACAGTCTTTCTGTCAGAGCTTATATTGATATTGATGAATGAGAGTTTGCTTTGATCACAGAGAACTGTGCAGGTGTCTCCTCAGAGGAGCCAGGTTGATGTTGGAAATCAACACTTTTACACATTTAGCACAACTTATCAACTTTTACTCTATTTTCTTTCCAGATTTCTGACTTGCTTTTGTAAAGTAAACACTTGCTTTCATTTTCTTCTCCACTTCTTGAGCTGACTCTATTTCTATTACACACCAAACCCCACTGGGTCCTGCAGGAGCCCAAACCCAAAAACTGGAGCCTATCCCAGCAGCTTTGGGCCTGAGGCGGGGTTCACGCTGGACAATGGTCAGTTAGTCGCAGGGTTAACATTTAGAGACAGACGCTCTCACATTCACCCACTAGGGGCACTTTAGAGTCAGTAGTTGACCTAGAAGTGTCTTTGGGAGACGGGAGGACGCTGGACCCAGAGAGAACCCAGCAGACTTCTCACAGAAAGACCCCGGATCCAACCCACAAACATGAACATAAAAATGAAAACTGAAAAGAACATGGACTGTTTACACTGGAACCTGAACTGAATTACACTTCTGTCAAACTTAGAGTGAAGAACCAAAAAGAGCTGTAGACTCTGACCTGAGTTGTTCCAGTTTACAGTGAGGACTCTTCAGTCCAACACACAACATCTTCAGCCCTGAGTCCTTCAGGTGGTTGTTACTGAGATCCAGTTGTCTCAGACTAGAGGACTGGGAGCTGAGGACTGAGGACAGAGCTTCACAGCTTCTCTCTGACAGGTTACAGCTGCTCAGTCTGGACACAAAACATGATTTAGAAATGTACAACTAGATTAAAAAGATATGAATCCAGATAAAGAATCCTCACAGAGCTTTGTTGGAGGCTTTGACCACTGGCAGCAGCCTCAGGAGAGCCTCCTCTGAAGCAGAGTATTTCTTCAGCTCAAACACATCCAGATCTTCTTCTGATGACAGTAAGATGAAGGCCAGAGCTGACCACTGAGCAGGAGACAGTCCACCTTCAGACAGACGTCCTGAGCTCAGGTACTGTTGGATCTGCTCCACCAGAGAACGCTCATTCAGTTCATTCAGACAGTGGAACAGGTTAATGCTTCTCTCTGCAGACACATCCTCACTCGTCTTCTTCTTGATGTACTCAGCTGTTTTATGATTGGTCTGGGAGCTACTTCCTGTTTGTGTCAGCAGACCTCGTAGAAGGCTCTGATTGGTCGACAGTGAAAGACCCAGAAGGAAGCGCAGGAACAAGTCCAGGTGTCCATTTGGACTCTGTAAGGCCTGGTCCACAGCTGTTTGGTAGAGACGCTTTAGTTTAGGTTTTTCTTTAAAAAAAGTGATGGTGAGTGACCATGAGGATGTTTGCTGTTTTTCTGAGAGAAGGTTGAGTCCAGTTTTGATGAAGGTCTGATGGACGTGAAGAGCAGCCAGAAACTCCTGGACGCTCAGATGGACGAAGCAGTAGACCTTGTCCTGGTACAGACCTGGCTCCTCTCTAAAGACCTGTGTGAACACTCCAGAGTAAACTGAGGCCTCAGCGTCGTCCAGGCCACACTCGCTCAGGTCTGACTCGTAGAAGATCAGGTTTCCTTTCTGCAGCTGCTCAAAGGCCAGTTTTCCCAGAGACTCCACCATCTTCCTGGTCTCTGGAGTCCAGTGAGGGTCCATCTCAGATCCTTCTTCATACTTGAGGTTCTTGACTTTGGCCTGAACCACCAGGAAGTGGATGTAGATCTGGGTGAGGGTCCGGGGCAGCTCTTGTCTCTCTCTGGTCTCCATCACATGGAGCAGGACTGTGGCAGTGATCCAGCAGAAGACCGGGATGTGGCACATGATGTGGAGGCTGCGGGACGTCCTGATGTGGGAGACGATCGTGTCGGCCCGGTCTCCGAACCTCTTCCTGAAGTATTCCTCCTTCTGTGGGTCGGTGAACCCTCTGACCTCCGTCACCATGGAGACGCACTCGGCCGGGATCTGATTGGCCGCCGCGGGTCGCGTGGTTATCCAGAGGCGAGCGTTCGGAAGCAGGCTCCCCCTGATGAGGTTTACCAGCAGCACGTCCACTGAGCTGGACTCTGTGGCCTCGGTCAGGACCTGGGTTTTGGTGAAGTCCAGAGGAAGTCTGCACTCGTCCAGACCGTCAAAGATGAAGAGCACCTGGAGCTGTTCAAAGCTGCAGAGTCCTGCAGATTGACTGAAGAAGTGGTGCAGCAGTCCCACCAGGCTGAACTGTCTGTCTCTGAGCACATTGAGCTCTCTGAAAGTGAACGGGAACAGCAGCTGGACGTCCCGGTTGGACCTGCCTTCGGCCCAGTCCAGACTGAACTTCTGAGTCAGCACCGTTTTCCCGATGCCGGCCACTCCCTTCGTCAGGACTGTTCTGATTGGTCCATCTGTGTCAGCTGGGCCTTTAAAGATGTCTTCACATGTGATGGCTGTCTCTGGTCTGTCTGGTTTCCTGGAGGTGGTCTCGATGAGTCTGACCTCATGTTCCTGGTTGACCTCTGAAGCCCCTCCCTCTGTGATGTAGAGCTCTGTGTAGATCTGCTTCAGGAGGGTGGGGTTTCCTGCTTTAGTGATGCCCTCAAACACACACTCAAACTTCTGCTGCAGGTCAGACTTCAGTTTACTCTGACAAACTGCAGAAGAACTTCCTGAATGAAGACAACAGATAAATCCATGAGTCTCAGAGAATATAAAATGAGTGTGAGCCTCTTGTTAAATGTGTTAAATGTTCCTACTGCTCCACAGACGCTCAGCCAGCTCCTTCTGCTTCATCCTCCTCAGGAAGTTCAGTGTGATCTTCAGAAAAGCCTCACTGCTGCTCCTCTGCTCTTCATCCTCATCCTTCAGATGCTCTAAGCATTCTGGGTAATCTGTACTCAGAACCTTGTGGAGCTTCTTCAGCTCCTTCTCCACAAAAGTGAAGATGTTCTCCTCCAGAAGCTGAACAGATCCATTAGAAACAACACAAATGCAGTCAGTGTTCAGATCTGTGTGAAACAAGTTCTCATCATCTCTACATTTCCAAACTTTAGTGAATGACAGACCATAAATATGGAGTCCAGCTGTGTCTGATGTTGATCACTGATGACCTCTGACCCCTCTCTGTGGATGAGGACACAACACACACTCATTATTTCTCAGTTTCACATTCACTCTCAGAACTCTCTCCTAAACTGGTCACTCTTCAGATTCAGAGTCAGGTCTCGTTTGTTGAAGGGTTTTATTAAACCTTGTTCTTTCACAGTTTGATGGAATCTCACATCTTTGTGGTGTTTCCTGGTTCTTCCATCGACCTGTCGCTCCTGAAGGACTCACAGCTGGAGCCACCTTCAGCTTTTTGGATCCTGGGTCATAACATAACATTAAAGGCTCCAGAGACAAATAATTAAATGCATTTATTTATTTTATTTGGGGTTTTGAGGATTTTAATGTTTTCTCTGATGAAAGATAAAAAGAGATGCAGATACATTTATTTTATGTGATTATTTGAATTTGATTTCACTGTTAGAGATTATCTGAAATGTTCTTCTGTTGAATTTTATTGTTGCATAGTTTTTATCGTTGCCAACATTATAAAACGTCTCATCATCTTTTCTTTTAAATGTCAGACTTTTTCTTCTGACGTTGAGGTTTTTTCTGTTGAACAATCAAGACAAACATATTCTACTTGAACATTAGTCTTTTAATAATGTTTTAAATTCACCTTGATCTTCTTTCATGCTTCAACAAACTTTTTATTGATGATTGTGATTTAAGGTGTATTATTCGTCCCATCGACCGGTCGCTCCTGAAGGACTCACAGCTGGGACCAGGTCCAGAAGAGTCTGGTTTCTGATGGGTCCTGGTTCATAAAGGAAAACATGAGCTTTAAGAAATGAAATCTAACAAACTGAAACAGAAAGACTGCATTATACTCAAACACATCATTGACGTGTTTGATGATCGTGTACACTTTGATAAATGACGATTTTGATTTGTTTATTCAATAGAAGAAAAAATAATAATTGACTCATCTATTAATAATTGTTGTTCTAAAGTGTCCTGACGATGACTTACTGTGGACCATCTTCTCTTTTAAAGTCAATCAGCCGATCCATGGACTGATCACTTTTAAAGGAGACACAGCTGGGCCCAGGAGCAGGTCTGTGGATAAAGATGGTGCAGTGGTTTTAGTGCTGACCTCTGACCTGGAGAACAGTGGTGGACCGTTACAGACCCTCACCTCTGAGCTTTGGGGCTGTCAGTGGTTTTAGAGGGAGGGGCTCCGTCCTCTCTGAGCTCACTCTGATCCATGTTCAGTCCAGAGTCCTACAAAATGACCAAAGAGAACGAACTCATGAATCCTTCACAAACAGCAGCTCTGTCCTACACTGCCCCCTACAGCCACAGACCACTCACTGCAGATAAACACACAAAACGAAACCAAAACTAAATCCTCAAGGACTAAACGGAGAATAAAACTAAGACTAATTCAGGACTAAGACTTATTCAGGACTCAACCAGAAATGAACTAGCTCCAATTTTTATTAAATCTTTGTGAAACATAGAATAAATCAAGTCAAAACCTGATTAAACCCAGGACTAACTCAGACCTGGACTAAATCTGGACTAAACCAGGTCTAAACCAGGACTAAACCAGGACTAAACCAGGTCTAAACCAGGTCTAAACCAGGTCTAAACCAGGACTAAACCAGGACTAAACCAAGACTAAACCAAGACTAAACCAGGTCCAAAACCAGGTCTAAACCAGGACTAAACCAGGTCTAAACCAGGTCTAAACAAAGACTAAACCAGGTCTAAACCCAGAGCAGGTGTGGCTCAAACCTGAGTGGGTCCAAAGTGTCCAAAGTGTCTCAGAGAAAAGTGCGACTGAAGGAAAGACTTGTTTGAGTTTCTTCCTGGAGAGACTCAGAGCTGCACCTGTATTGGCTGCAGGCCAGGTGGGCGGGGCTACAGGGGGCGGGGCTTCACACTGACTCCACAGGTGAGTCCACAGGTGACTCCTCTGTTTTTGTGTGGAATCATTTGCTGATATTAAATGTAAAAATGTGTGGCTATTACCTAGAAATGTTTCATCCCAAACAGAGAAGATGACACAGATGTTACTCTGTTAATGTTGGTTTTATAAGGATCGCTGTAGATCCTCTGTTCATTCTGTAAATCCACTGAGGACTATCTCCATCTTTATTGGGACTGTACCTACATCCAACTATTTTGGAAAGACATCAACCTCTTTATTAACAGAAAGTTAAACACAGATCTAGAACTTACATCTCAATATATTCTTTTTGTATTCACTGTAAAAATATCCCCAGCAAGAAAGTCTTTGTTATGAATCTGATTATTATTTAATCAAAATGTCATATCCACAGCAGCAAATGTACAAAGCAGAAACCCATTAGAGTAGGGCAGAGGAAACCAGGGAAAGAGACATTGTTTTATGTAGTGACTAAGTTTTGAAGCAGGCTCAGCTTCACAGCATCAAGGCTCGTTATATGAAGTATTGTTTTTAGGTTCTGGACGATCGAGGGAAAAGTGAGATTCATGCAGCTGTCGACACACGTAGGAATCCCTGGAAATGAAAAAGAGACAAACTAGGAAAGTAGGGAAGGAAATAGTCAATAAATGGCAATATTTATGGAGCAAAGAAACAAAAGGATCCAGAATAAAGTAGAAGGGGTTGAAACAGGAAAGAGCTGATTGTTTTTAGCAGGATTAGGACTGGTCACAACTTAAAGAGCACACTCTTTGTCTTGGGAAGCATCTGGCCTTTGTGATGGGTGTGAGGAGAGAAACAGTGGAGCATGTCCTGCTGTCCTGCAGTAAAAACTGTCAACATGAAGGATGTTGGATGCAGAGCTTCAGAAACTGGGAAAGAATGAAGCTAGAGTTAATTGTGGCCTGAGCATAAAATCCTTACGTTTATTTATATTCAATCATTCTCATTTAAGATCATTAACATTAACACTCTCAGGCAAAAAAAAACATATTTAATCTGTTCACATTGTGGTTGGTTCAGCAGTTAATTAGTGGGAGTAAGTTTTTATCAAATCATATTCATATGTTAGTATGTAGACCATGTCTAGTTTAAAAAGAGTGCAGAGCCATTATGAACAGTAAATAATAATACTTAGTAAAACACAGATCCTGAGGCAGACATGATCTTTATTTTCAGGACACTGCAGGTGAAGCTGGTCCATGTTCTTCTTTGTCACAGGTTTGACACGGGTCTAATCTTCATGGAACTGCTCCACAGAGGTTCTTTCTCACAAGACACACACAGACACACACAAAAACAGTAATGTTTAGCCAATAAAACATGTAGAAATACAAAGCTGTTTCTCCAGAGTAAGTAAGAGATGCATAATAAACATGCTCAACATGGCAGCTGTAATACCAGGAGTCCATAAGAGGTGGAGCTAGGTTAAAAAAACTTCTCCAGAGGGAATCCTTTTGGATCTACACCCTCAGGGCTACACAATACCCAGGTCTTAATGGGGAACTGGATCTATCTCCTTTTCTTTAAGGTTGCAAGAATTACTTTTAACATCACAATGTATGTTTCATGGTGGGTGTTTATATTGTGTGGGATATCACTAAATGTTTGACTATGTATTTTTCTGTTTAATGTATTTTTAATGTATTAAATATGGTACATGACTTTACATCCTCTATCAGGTGCCCTCTCTGCACATGTGACCAATAGGTTTAAATGGTGGTTCCTAGCAGCCATCTCGAGTTTGCCCCGATGAAGGCCTAAGAGCTGAAACGCGTTGGCATTTTTTAATCAAGTAGCCATGTTTAAATAAAGGCTTTTTATAATTGTCACCTTTGAGTGCCTCAGTTTTTCTGTTTTTTACAAGTTTGAGATTGATTCCCACACTGAAGAGCACCAAAAAGAACATCATCTGAAGAATTCTTTACATCCAAGTAGCACTCCTGCATTCTCATGTCTCCAACCTGGAGCTGAATAACAACTCTTTTGTTACTGTATTGTTTGTGTATTGACCTTCTATGAGGTTTATAAGCTCAGTCTTATGAAAGCATGGCCAGACTTGAGTGTTCAGTACTACTCTGTGTTGACTGTTCAACTGTCTCCAGGCCTGTATGTGATGGTAATAAACTTCTCCTTCTTAAGACATCCAGACTCTCTTCAGTTTATCTATGTGTTCCAATACTTCACAGCTCTAAGGCAGTAACCCTATTCTCTTACATCTGACCTCACACACTCACACATCAGAAAAGATTAGAAAACACACATTTGTCACAAAAAAGACTCAAAACACACTTAAATGTTGAGAGGCCTGTTGCTGGTTTAGGTTTTGATCCAGTTAAGTTCAGGTTTAGTTTGAACTCTGAGTTTTCTGGCTCCAGAAGGAGGTCTGGTTTTCAGCAGGTTTCATGGTTAACTCTACACAGCTGCCCTGCTCTGGAGCAGGTTTACTCTGGTTTAGAGTCAAACCAAAGTGGACCAATCAGATGTGAGTAAAGTCACATGATCTGACGCTGCATCAACTAAAGCTTTAGTTCTTGGCTTTTATTGGATTTTATATTCTTTTGTTTCAGGGGATGTACTTTATTAAAATATGCACAAAAACAATAAAGAAGACATAATGTAAATTACATTTTAAAAGCTATTTCTTCTTATTTTCTGTTTTTAAATTTTATTTGCTGCCACACATTTTAGAATTTGGGTCACACCTAAGTTTTACTTTTTAAAGTGTGAATTGTTTTATTATTCTTTTTTCATATTTTTAATTCAGTTTTACTACAGTTTTACATGTGATAATGTTAAAATAATTTACACTTGTATGAACTATTGTGAATTATAATATTTTAAGTTGGTCTCAGTGTGAGACAAGTTAAATCTTCATACAATCACCTTTCTTTCTCCAGTTTTTCTTCCTGTTTCTGCAGAAAGCCCCGCCCCCTTTCCCTCCAGGTTTAATCCTATTGGCTGTTCATTACATGGCCACACCCACTGATCGTTGATGAAAGATCCCACATAAACAAACTGAAGACATTAATCCGATACAAGTCTCAGATCCATTAATGTTCAGTCTGTGTTCAAGACTAATATCACACTCCTGGAATAAAGCCAACTGTTTTCTGTATTATTTTGTAATATTATATTTTTATTAAATACATGGAATCAAATGCTCCTGAGAAATGAGAATAAAGTAAATGATAAACCGCTCCACAGTAACGGCCTGGTTCCTGCTCGGTTCATGTCTAACCTGTTATTATTGTGTTTTATGGACATCATTCATCAAACAGGAAATAGTCCGTATATGGTCTGAGCCTAAAACCTGTCGGCAGCTGAAGGATCATGTGACCATCACTGAGGCTCTCACAGACACCTTTATTAAAGCCTGCAGGGGTCAGTGAAGGCCTCGTGGTGCGTTCGTGTGCTGCTGTGGGGGCAGTTTCCTTCGGTCTTTAACAGCGTTCCTCTTCCTCTTTTTGTTCAGGAAGTTCTCCAGTTTCCCGCTCCTCTTCACATCCTGGTATTTCTCCAACAACTGCAGCTTCTTTTTCTGAGCTGCAAATACATGAAAAACCAGGTCAAAACCAGGTAACCCAGGTCAAAACCAGATAAAACCAGGTCTGAACCAGGTTTGAACCAGGTCAAAAACAGGACCAGTCCTAGCCAGGGATGGTTTAGCCCAGTTTTGGGATGGTTTAGCCCTGTTTTAGACTGGTTTAGCCCTGTTTTGGACTGGTTTAGCCCTGTTTGGGACTGGTTTAGCCCAGTTTTGGACTGGTTTAGCCCTGTTTGGGACTGGTTTAGCCCAGTTTTGGGCTGGTTTAGCCCTGTTTGGACTGGTTTAGCCCTGTTTGGGACTGGTTTAGCCCTGTTTGGGACTGGTTTAGCCCAGTTTTAGACTGGTTTAGCCCTGTTTTGGACTGGTTTAGCCCTGTTTGGGACTGGTTTAGCCCAGTTTTGGGCTGGTTTAGCCCTGTTTGGACTGGTTTAGCCTGATTTTGTACTGGTTTAGCCCAGTTTTATCCCGGTTTAACCTGGTTTATCCCGGTTGTGAGCCTTACATTTCCTGAGGAAGCGCGGTGCTTGTCCCTGATTGGCCCGTTCTCGTTGCTCTCTCTTAAACTGCAGCTCCTGGTTCCTCTGCTGCTCGCGGCTCAGTGTGGCCCTCTCCTGGTTTTCCTGAGAATTACAGCAGGTCACAGCGTCTCAACTCATTCTAAAGATTCAACACATTCTGTTCAGTCTGGACTCACCATCCTCTTCAGAAGGTACTGCAGCTTCTCTTTCTTTCTGTCGTTTTTGGTTTTCTTCAGCTTCTTCTGAACGACCTGCAAAGAACAACACAATGAAGCGGGACTAAATCCTCCCAGTCTCGGGTAAATCTGGGTTCATTCTACTCCATTTACCTCTTTCTCTTTGTGTTTGATGTCGTTGATGAAGCTGTAGGTTTTCTCGAAGATGTCTGCCTTGTATTCTCCGGAGAGGTCGTCGAACCTGGGATCTCTCAGCGTCTGAAACGGATTCCAACCGCGTTAAAAATCAACAACTGTGAACACAAAATCTAAATGTCCTTTTGGTGACGCACCGTTTTCTTCACAGCCACGACCTGACGCAGAAACGGAGAGGGTTTCTTTGCTGAGATTTCCATCGGCCTGAAAACACCAAACACATTCCAGACATTTACATCTACAACAAACAAATGAGTCTCACTGCTTTGACATTTAACATCCATCAAACATTTACTGCTACATACTGTGAGTTTGGGTTTTTTATCAGACGTTTCTTCTGTTAAAAGTTGAGACTGAGAGGGTTTTTTTAAGAATTAAGAGTGGTTTTTAGTATTACTCTATTTGAGTGTTAAATAACTTCTAATAATGTTCTCTGTTTCTGCACAAACTCACTTATTAATGACCGTAATACTGAAAATGACATTATATACAACATTTATGCGGTTACGTTTTTAAATGACTAATTATTATTACTAGTTTACAAGAAGAATTGGTCTGCTCCTTCCTCTTCTAAACAAATGTGTCAAGTTTTTATCCTTAAATGCAGAGAGCTTTTTAAAATGTGGAGAAAGCTGTGTGAGATTATTGCTTTGCTGTGTGTGAGCTCTGAGGAAACGTAAAGCGTGTTTTTGTAAGTCACCTGTTCTTGTTGAGCCGTTTCTTTTTGCCGCCGCTCGGTCGGACGTTGCTGCCGGTGCCGTGTTTGACCTCGTTGTAAACTTTGGTTCCCACTTTGTTCTGCAGCTTCATGACGTCCTCGAACGACATGTTGGAAAGTTCTGAGGAGACAAAACCAGCACAAAGTCTCTTTAAGTCTAATGGTTTACACATGAATCTTTTTTTAGTGATGCTGATTGACTGCAGCTGAAACAGAAATATTAACAAACCAAAAAAGAACCACTGATTGATGAAAAATGTGTGAATCATTTCCACACAGACCGACCTTTTTTAACGTCTTCACTGCCTCCATCTTCCTCGGTTTCATCAGACTCTTCCTCGTCAGATTCCTCTTCCACCAGTTCCTTCAGCTCTTCTTCTTCTCCTTTTCTTCTTCTTCTCCTCCTCTTCCTCGTCTCTCGGTAAAAAGAGCGTAGTTTCTCTCGACGTCTGAGTCTTCGTCGCTGCTCACCTTCTGCTTCTGCCTCTTCTTCATCCTGCGCTCCTTCAAAAGTGACACAAACAGGAAAGAGACATGTTTAGTCCCAGTTTATTATTTTTGAGACTTTAATCACAAAAACTGGCATTTAACAGGTTAAAAATGTAGAAAAATCATAATTATTTGTTATGTATTGTGGTCTGAAGTTGATGATGGCATTCATTCAACGCAATAATAAATAATAATTCAAAGATTGTGACTCTCAAGAATCTTTTATTAGATTTTACAGTGTTTGAAAGTGACGTTTTATCACTCGTTGATTTTTAACATTAACTTCCTTCTTTTATGCCTAATTTACACACATCATTTTGTAAATTCACTTCAATTTCTGCGACTTTGCCTTAGTTTAAGCACCATTTCTGCCAATTTAAAATGTTTACTCCAGTTTAGTGTCATTTTGTCTCTTTTTATAGTGACATTCTTCCCTATTGCAGATCTTTAGAATAGTTTAGTGCCTTTTGTCTGTGATTAATGTGCAAAGTGCCAAAATATCACCTACAACACATGAAAAGCGTTAACTGTGTTTAAAAGACGTTAAATTAAAAACGTCAGCTTCTCTTTAGGTTCTACAAGGCTAATGCTAAGCTAACAACAGCAAAAGAAAAATGTCAAAACAAACAGGAATCCAGCAAAAATGTGAATAAATGTTATGCCGAATAAAGCAACAAGCTCCCGCTATACATTGCAATAGTTCAAGTTTTAGTTATATCCAGTTTTCATGAGACGATCTTATAATTATACAGTGATGCTAAGCAGGGGTGTTAGCGCAATAAAACAGCTAAATGATTAAAAGGACGGTAAAATTACTGAATTTTTATTAAAGCCGAATTGAACAAAACACCAAAGCATCATTATTAAGCTCTTGCGTCATGATTCACACCACTGTGTTGTACAAATACAAGCAGACAAACCTTAAAGACGTATATTCCTCAGTGGAGTTTACAGATACTAGCGCTGTAAAACGTACTTGCGTCACCGTGACGTCTTTTAACGTACGTCACACGCTCTAGTTCACTTTGAAATGACAAAAAAGGTAATTCCTTCAACAATAACTGGTTTTAAACAGATCTAAGCTGAGATGTGTGTCATCGGACTTATTTCAGATCGGTCTTCCACGTGTCGCCATGTTTGGTCAGAAGCCACGCCTCCTTTTCTTCTCTCTTCTGTTGTTGTTTATTGGTGAGAAAAAAATGGTGCATTACCGCCACCTTCCGGAAAAAAGAGTGTGGGGACAAATAAAATGACACTTGAGCCACATTGGTCACAGTTGGATCTGGTGAGAGGAAACCTATTATTTAATCTGTGTGAAAATGCACTTTATTTTG
>CM072148.1:517177-547042 GCA_036850595.1 Rhyacichthys aspro | reverse complement strand
GAAACCTGCTACTAAAACTCCAAGCTAACTTCTACCTGAACTCATCCACGGCTGAATCGTTTTTTCTGTCGCTACAGCTGCTTCTTAAAAAAGAGAGGTGACAGCTGTAGCCTCGATGGTGGTCAAACCATTTGCATGTTTTTCTTTAAAATATTTAAAATGTTTTGTTTTAAATATATCTCATTAATAAATGTAATATTTCCATCCTAATTTAACTGTAATAGAATAACATATATATTTTTAAAGTTCGTCTTAATTTAGGGGTGGCTAATTTGTTATTGTAGAGGCGCTGGAGCACCCCTAAAAGTGGTCTAGCCTCGTTTGTGAGAAACAGCAGTTAGATGCTAGCATGCGGAAGACAGCATGTAAACAGAGCAGCAGAGCACGGCCACGGAGAAGGTACAGGGAGACGAGCTTTATACACTTCACGATATTAAACACAAATAACCTTTAGCCCAATAACAACAGCACGTGAACGCTCTGCCTAAATAACCCATTTAGCACTAATACATAGCCTAAAGCTTTCTGCTCTTCTCGTGAACGCGTGTGGGTCTGTGCCAGTCCAGGCCGACAAAGGTTCCCCGTTGACGGACAGGCTAATACTAGACCTCAGGACCGGTCAGAGAAGTCTGGAACGAACGGGATTGAAAAATCACGTGCACGTGTCTTGTTGTTTGCGCACGTGTGATGCTTGAACATGGGGCTGAATCAGAAGAGGAGCTTGATTGCGGTAAGCTAGCTGCAGCAACGTCACGTCACACATACAGAACAGTATACATATATAAATATAATATATAATATAATAGTATATATATATAAGTATGGCGATGAAACGCGATGCCTGTATATAATAAGCCATTAATGAAAAGACTGAATGCCTTGCAGGTCCTCAGCCAACGTCAGGTGTCTCAGTCACTTAGCTGATAATGAAGCAGCCCAGCAGCACTCAAGGATGGGCAGGTACAACACAAAAATGACGCTAGCCTAAGTTTAAAACACCCTAATCATTTATTTTTGGTAGTAAGGTGGTGTAGTCTACGTGAAACGCAGGTATACGCCGTAGCCCACTACGAAAGCAGCGGAAATCCGTATAATCACTACAAAAAGCACACTGGTGCGTAACTGTGTATGCCAAAAGCAGCCACTTGCTGGTGCACGCTGTTAGATTCAACTTCTGTGTACAACTGCTCTCTCCCCACCCCACTCTGTCCCAGGTTCCGGTTAGAGCTTTGACAGTTCAGGCGCAAAATGGAGGGACGAAGAAAAATACTTTGAGACCACCTGTGTAAAACGAGTCAAATGAAAAGGAAACAAGCGACACTTGTGTTTGAGTGTTTTTATATGCCTCACACTATATCTGAGAAAACCTGAAACGTCCACATTATTGTGAATATTATTATATTGTTAAATTAAGTCTGTATTAAAAAACAAAAACTAGGCTATGAATTTTTAAATAGGCATCCTTGCTTAGAATGGAGGGACAGAAAGGTTACTTAACACATTTTCTCCATAAAATAGTTGAATAAATATAAATTACTATTTTTTACTTTTATTTTGTTGTTTCTTTTCATTCATCTCTTATTTTGTATTTTTTATGCGCTTTCAAGCGGGCATTCTGAGGCCTATGTGTTATTAGTAGGCCTAATAACACATAGCACCATCATATCACTTGTTCATATGATGGAGTATTTGTCAGTGAATGTCCTGGCCACATCTATTGCATGGCCTGGCTGTCCTGGGCGTAGATCCTTTCTTCTCTGGTTCTTCAACCCCTTTTTTTTCCCCCTTGGGTTTTTTGTGGTTTTCCTCACCCTCACGGAAGGCTTAAGGGCAGGAGACGCAGTCCTCCTCACCCTGTTTGCATTTTTTTTTCTGTTTTGTGTAGCCCTTTGAGGCAATTGTTGTGATACAGGGCTATACAAATAAAATTGAATTATTAGTGAGGGTAATGACTGATGGCATTCATTGAGGATAGTAGAAGTTTGTTGACAGTTGACAGTATATCCACTACAAAAATGTAGACTACACCACTGGTAGGAACATGTTTGTATGTTATCTTATCCTGCCTTAGTACTTGCAGTCGTGTTTTAAAACAATGTTATTGCTGAATAAGTCCTGCTTTAGTCTTGTTTTAGTCAATAGACTTAATATTGGTTTTAGGATATAACTAGCAACATGACCTTAATCTAAAGTAGACTTTAATCTAAGTCAAAAATATATTTTTGCTTGAATATACTCACATGATTGTTTTGTTAACTTTCAAGACTGGCATTTTGACAAATAGTGGGCTTTTGAAAAACAGCAAAAACAGGTTCCTTGAAAAAACAGTACTTGATACAGTCAAATGGGTTTTTGCCATCTATGGCCAGTGGTTGTGTAACAGCACCGTGCATTTTAAGCATAGTCTTATTGCAGTACATCAGCATATAATTATTTCTCACTACATAGAAACCAGGGCTGGTCTGAGCAACATGTCCCGGGCTGGAAACGAGTCCCACCCCTGGCCCTGAATGGCATCAATATTGTTTAGCAACTCTGTTTACAAATGTGCTGTACAAATAAAATTGACTGCACTTAACTGATATTATGTTTGTATTTCAGACATAGAGCCAAGGTCCACAAAGTGTGAAGACAAAAGAAGAGGCAGCTACTGGCAGACATCAGAGCTCTTGAAGAGAAGGTTGCCAGGTTGAAGGATGAGAGAGATTTTCTTCTCCAAACCCTCAACATGGTCATGACAGGCACAGTTGATTTCTTCATGTGGCGGTTGATAACATACTTATATTATTCAGTTATCATTTATTAAAATATATACATGGACATTTTATTTTGGTGGATTATTAGTAGGGGGTGTGACGAGATCTCGTGTCACGAGATCTCGCGAGATCAAAATACCACGAGATTTCTCCGTTATTGGATTCCTGTCTCGTAAGTTATAGAGTATCAGGGTGCCCATTACGTCGATCGCGAGCTACCAGTCGATCGAGGAGCCCTACCTCCCTAAATACAGTGTAATGTCTTGCTTGCATTTAGCGCTGGTTTGATGCAAGGAACAACCACCGTCTGATGGATTCATCATTACAGGGGAATGCGCACAAATAAAAAAACAAGAGAATTTACCAAAAAAGACAGACGAATAATATTAAGCAAGAAAAAGACACTAGACCAAATTCGGTCATTTTTTTTAGTTTCCGTGGCTTTAGGACACCCAACGGGAGCGAAGGGGAGCAGTGCGGCCCGCACACACAGAAGGGAGGTGTAGGGGGAGGGGCCGGTTCACCCATAAAATTTATTTCTTTTTTCCCTTTTTTTTCCATTCCCCACCGAATACTATTTTTTTTTTATTTTTTTTGCTATATTGGGTGGCTTTTTCCTAACCGAAGTCGCCACCCCTATCCGCCTCTCAATGGAACTACATCACTCCCCAAAAAAACATAAACAAAGCCTATTTCCCTCGAGTCTTTTTAAACAAAACAATTTAAACAATAAGACAGGTTTTTTTTGTTTAGTCATTTTTTTAGCCAGCGTTCATTACAAAATAGTATTAGGGTTGTGTGGTAAATTGTTACTTTTCTTTTCTTTTTATCAAGTTGAACAAATTTTTTTCACATTTTTATTATATTCTATTTTTTTTGAAATAGATATTAATATATATTAATAAATATTTTTAAAAGACTTCTTCTTCCCCTTCTTAATCTGAAAAAATTTCCTTTCATTTTCAGTGTAGGTTCAGACTAGGAACTTCAGTGCTGTCGCAACAAGAAACATAAAATATTGATAAATATATATAAAGTAAGCTACATGCAAAAAAAATTAAAATAAGATGTAAATTATATACATAATTGAAATCTATAGGTAGATCTCCAGACCCTACTGAGTTTGAAAGTAGCTCAGCCGATAAAGTGTGGACACCCCTGGTTTAAAGGATATACTGTATTGCAGTTTTTGTTGGCACACAAAGAAGTAAAGCCAGTCTGTTAATGGCAAATTTAGCAGTATTTGTTCTTCTACTGCATATAAGTTCTAATATGAGTAAAATTAATATATTAATTGTAATTATTAGTAATGCTAATAAAGTTAAAATATGAGTTAACAGTTAACAGTCTTTAGCATTTATTTAAATACAGTAAGTGTAAATCTGCCTGCTCGTAACCCAATCTCGTGTCTCTGCCGCCTCGTGTTGTATCTCGTCACACCCCTAATTATTAGCATAGGCAGGTCACAGCTTTTGAGTTAACACAAACACACCAGTTAGGCCAGAGACACAGTGGATGGTAGCTTAGGTAGAGTTGATTGCACGCTAATCATCAAGAGCTCAAGATGGTGGGTGTTTATTAGGTTATTATTGACGAAACAATAAAATAGTCATTTAAAATAGCTCTTTTAAAGTCACATTAAACTAAAAGTATGTTTCACAATAATAACATGGGAAGAAATGATTTAATTTGATAAATGTATCCCGCGAGATAGAAGACTAATTGTTGCTGGGATGGTTTTTACCTAAACCGCGCAAACACGGAATATAGATCTACTTTTTTGTCAACAGCACAAAAAAAAATACATTTGCAGTGTCATTGCAGCATTTCATCAAACTTCTCCCACAGAAGATAACATAAAATTATTGTAGTAGGGAGGAAAGGAACCCAAAGTGGCACCCCACGCAGGACCCGACCGGAAAACCCCCCCACAACACAACCCCACCCCACATCAATGTAAAACAAAAATAATAATCAACATTTAAAAACACAAGCTACGAACCACTCTAAACAAAAGAAAATAGCCTTCTGACTGGACCCCTAGGTTTCAACCGCGCCTCCCCATCAATTAACCTAACCAGCGGAAAAAGAAAAAAAACAACCCCCCAGATAAATCAAAGCAAAAAAAACAAAAAGGAGAAGAGCACCCCACCCCACAAGAAGTATAGCTAACCTTGCATTTATTTTTTCCAGAGTCACACTAAACACCTCAAATATAAACAAAATAAAGTTTGTTTATATTGTATTGTTTGACATTTTTTTCCCTCCAAGGCATATTTCACTTTTCATTTGGCCACTTTAATAATAAACTGTAAGCAAAAACCTACTAAATTGTTTAAATATGTCAAAATAATATATATTTTTTTCTTAACCCTTGCCCTCAAATTTTTCATATACTTGACACCTTTGTGGCAAAATAACACACACAAAAAAAAACCTACAAATTGTCATACATTTTTTTTTCTGTTTTTTTCCATAAATTTCTAGCTCACTTGATCTGCTCAAAACTACTAAATATTCAATAATTTTCAGTGATTTTAACCTTGTGCTGATTAGAGCCTGTGTATGTAAAAGATTAGCAACGAAATTGACACGTTGTGGAAATGTCCTATTGACTTCCATTAAAACCACTTTTTTTTTAAATCTCACTATTACACTATAAAACTATGCATTCTCTTATGTCAGCATTTCTTATTAAAGAAAAGTAGTGATATTTGACATTTTTACTGTATTCCAGCAGATTCAACTGTTTTCCCATGTTAGGCCTAAAAGGATATATACATTAGAATGATGGACATATACATTAATACTATGTTTTATAACAGCTTAATTTATTACAAGTTTTACATTAATACATTAGCAAACTGTGTAGGCGCTCACTAGTATGTGATATTGTACAACATGCTTTGTTCTTGTGTCAGGAGGCACAGACTACAAAGCTCAAGGCCACACCAACGGCCTTTCTGGAAAGATAATATTGGAAGAGAAATGACCACTGGAAAGTACCACTGAAAAATATTGACCATCAACAATCACGAAGAGACACGCTTGTTTAATGCTAAAAAATAACAGCCCATTCTAAGGTGGAGTTAGATAAGGTGAACCATAAAATTCGTATTCCATGATTTTCTTTTGTTCTTCCAGCCTTTTTGTTTGTACTGTTGAACCCTGCAGCTGTAGAAACATTGTAAAAGGGCAATACAATTTTTGGAAGCAATCTAGTGATTCCTGGTCTTCTTTTCCAATCTCAACTGAACACGCACAGCTGCTCTGGGCACTGAAAGCAGGTGCCTAACAGGCCCATGCATGACATTCATGTATTTTTTTTTTTACTACATTATACTATGGAGTCATGTGACTACCAGGGGGCCAAGAGTGATTTGTTTGTCTTTTAAATCAATTTTTAAATCAACATCTGATTCATCAATATGAATATTTATTGTGCAATTACAACAACACTGAAAACTTCAACAACAAAAGAACATACAAAATGTGAATAAAAAGTTTGAGAGAAACAGATAAATGGATTGAGAGAGTGTGTTTGTGTGTGTTTAGTTGAGTTCAATTCCAGAAGCAGACCAGCAGGTCCTGCAGCATGTGACCTGGTGCTTTCTACAAATGCACCTGTTACACATGCAACTTTGTTACTAACAGAAGTTTTTGTTTTGAAATACATCAAAGGAGGGAGGCCAAACATCAAACACATAAATCAAAAAGATGCCCTTTTTCTCCTGAAATGATCAGTGCTGACACACACACTCTCTCCTCTCACAGTCTAAATACTTCTTATACCAGGCGTTGCTGATCTTCTCGTTGGTTTCTCATCAGCTGCCGTGTTCCTGTGCTGTGTCGTCATTGGCTGGACAGCCATCTTCTTCTGGTACCGTCAGCGCGGCCCTGACTGTCTGTATGCTATCATTAAATATAGAGATAAACAGTCAAAAGCAGTTGGGGAGTAAACTGTTTTGGACTACATGACAGAGGAGGTGAGCAGTCTCAGTTTGAGCAGGTGTCTGAGAAACTTCCCAAACCACTGTTAGGAAAAACAACAGATGTCATGTGAAGTTCATAATGGGACGTAAAAAGGGCATAATCCTAACAAAAGTCATGGTTTTATAGTGTAATGGCTGTGAGATGTTGTGGTTTTAATAGAAGTCAATGGGACATTTTTGGTGTCAAGAGGGAGTATCTGACACTACATAAAAAAATATTAATGCAATCAAATCAATTTTCGTTCTAATCCTTGATATATCCAAGACTCTACCAGCACCAAAGAAAGTGAAATTACTGAAATTTATTGAATATTTGGTAGTTTTGAGCAGATCTGAAGTGGTTTAAGAGATTTATGAAAAATAGCAGAAAAATATGAATGTATGCTTTTAGAGCAGTTTTTTGTGCCACGAAGGTGTAATGCACCAGTGTTTAAAGGCTCTTACTTTGTTGTCAACATGAAAAGGCTGCAGGAAAGAAGGACACTTACTTTTTGTTTTTGTTTACTCTGTGTAGACTTTTTGTGGTTGTGTGTACTCAGTCACATCAAGGTCAATGTGCAAATGTCTCTCTCTCGCTAACATACACACACACCGACACACAATTATATGCTAATATACTTCATATAACTCCATATAAAAACCAGAACCTAAGCTTCCTAAGCACAGGCCTATGTAAAGTTCTCTGGCCCTCTTCCTGATTCGATCCTGTCATCATTTAACCGCTGGTTAGCCAGGTGGTGTCCGAGGAAAACAGCGTGGGCTTTATAGACCATTGGAAGGCCTTCTGGAGAAAACCTGGTCTCATTCGTAGAGACGGCATCCATCCTACTTTGGATGGAGCGGCTCTAGGTTAGGATTGGGACCAGGACACAGAGACAGACACAGTCTTACACGGTTCTCTGTTTCATCTTTAGGACTGTCACAACCCATAGAGACTGTGTCTGTCCCCAGTGCACAGACTCCATTATAACTCAAACAAAGCCCCCAGCAGAAATATACAAATCTAATTTAAATGCAGAGAAATGCAATAAAGAAGTCAAATGTGGATTACTAAACGCCAAGTCTATTTCATCAAAATTGCTACTAGTCAATGATTTAATTAATGATCATAAAATAGATTTAATGTCGTTAACAGAAACATGGCTGAGAGTAATCTCACACTCCAGTTTATTAATGAGCCCCAGATCTAAACAGTCCTATTGCTGATTAGTCAGTTAAAAGTCCTGCCCCACAGCTCCGTCCTGTCGGGTCATTTTTAAATTATCTTTCAGTTCACGCTTGAGGACTAAACTCTTCCTCTGGACAGACCCCAGTTTAGAAGAATATTATCTGATAAAACTGTTTCTGAGTTTAAAATATGTTACAATATTAGCCAGTATTTCGCCAGTTAATCCAGAGAGCAGCCCCCACAGCCCCAGTCCCAACACAACAGATAAGTTTGTTGATACAGCCATGTGTTCAATGCAGGACGCTCTCAATAGTGTGGCGCCACTAAAACAGGGGGTCATTAGAAATAGTAATAGAGTATCACCCTGGTTTATGCAGAAACCCGGCTCCTCAAACAAGCCACACGTAATTCAGAAAGGCAATGGCGTCACTCCAACTCCGAGGATTCATATGCAAGCCCTAACCTTGCGCTGCAGCAGGATTCTCGCGAGATTTGGGAGTTTCCAAAACTCTTGTAAATCCATCTTGTATCATGCCAACCAAACCGCTTGAGTCGCGAACCGTGGACTCACGGACTCTGTTGACCAATGATGTTGCAGCACTAACAGGTAGAGGCGGGTTTTTAATTTGAAGAAAGCAACTAGTGCTCTCTTCTCCTCTTTGTTATCAACATGGCTACGCCGAAAGACGTTAGTGTTGACGCTGCTATCGAAACATTTTTGTCAGAAGTAGAGAGTATTTCTTCTTTGAAAGAAGCGCAAAGAGTGGCACGTCATATCGTTGCTGTGATTGATTAAAGAAACCTCATGATAAGCGGATACTAGTCGGTGCTTCATCCAATCAACACCAAGTTTTTGAGAGAAGGCGCCTCCCTTTTGCAAACGCTTTCAACGGGAGCCTTCCCAGATGGTACTGCGAAATAGACTATGTTCTGTGGAGCAGTTCTATCTGGCAGAGTCAGGTTATGCAAGCCCTGCGTAAGGCTAGAAAGGGGGTCGGCAACCCGCGGCTCTTTAGCGCCCCTCTAGTGGCTCCCTGGAGCTTTTATAAAAATGTATGAAAATGGAAAAGATGGGGGTATTTTTGTTTTAATATGGTTTCTGTAGGAGGACAAACATGACACAAACATTCTTAACGTTTTCCAATTCTGTAAAAATCTGTATAATAAATATTAAATTTCAACATTTCTGTCAACAAAGATTTGCGTCATAGCCTGCGACACTCGCTTGAGCTGGCGCGGTGCCAGTCAGGTGGCTGTTGTAAACAAACCGGCGGGTGTGTCATGGGCCATGGATCCCAAAGGGAAAAAGAGAAAGACAGCTGATGACATTAACGTTGTGATGGAAGTTAAACTTAAAGCACCAAATACCACATACCGGATGTGACGTAAGGAAAACGAAACTGATTGTAGTTGTCAACAAACCACAGCGTACACCAGTATGGCTAGAGAGAGAAGATACATCGGTGACGGTGAATAACTTCTGTTGTTTTTGTCAAAAATCTGAGGACACAGGGTGTAATATCGAGTTCGGTGCTTATTTCGATCGTAGTAAGCTACCTAAACCTGCTAATCTTTTGGTTGAAAAATTGTCGCGCAAAACAAAATCCCTCCCCGTCGCTACGATTGGTCGGTAAGAGCCGGAGCAGAAATCGGGGGCAATTGGACAATCCCAGACTGACTTTCTCTGTTTGTAATACAATGAGAAAGTTGTCTGGCTGGACAGGCTACAAATATCGTACAGCAAAGTAGTCACGTGGTGCGTCATTTTCTCCAGGATGCGCTGCAGGAAAATAAACATTTAATCATGAATGCTCATTATGTATTTGTAGCCTATTTAGTCATTTGATGTCGTGATAGCAGGCTAATATAGCTAATATACACTTACAGCCTGTGTTGCCTTCATATAAGGCTTATATAAGGCTTTTAATTTTTTGCGGCTCCAGACAGAATTTTTTTTGTTTTTTTGGTCCAATATGGCTCTTTGAACATTTTGGGTTGCCGAACCCTGGGCTAGAACTAGGTATTATTCAACACTCATAGAAGAAAACAAAAATAATCCTAGATTTTTGTTCAGCACTGTAGCCAGGCTTAGCTGAAGTGACTTCCTACAGTTCTTTAAAGTCAAAGTTGTTACCGTATTTTCCGGACTATAAGCCGCTACTTTTTCCCACGCTTTGAACCATGCGGCTTATACAGAGATGCGGCTTTTCTATGAATTTTCTTCAGCCCTCAGGGGCTTACTGCCGTGTTACAGGCACTGTTCAGAAACAATCAGTTCAGGTATATGAATAAACACTTATGGTACAAAATCTTTCTATGTAAATATATTATTTCTCAACCTGGATATCGGCGGCTTATAGTCCGGTGCGGTTTATATGTGAGAAAATATATATTTCTTTTAAATTTTAGTGGGTGCGGCTTATATTTAGGTGCACTCTATAGTCTGGAAAATACGGTACTAATCTTTGATATGTCCAAGACTGTGATAAAAGCTCAAACATTTCCAGTCCACAATCCCTTTTTATATTGAAAATGAGTCTTTTTGTGTGTGTGTGTGTTTTTTTTCCCCCTAAATTGATGACATCATGTATGAAATTGGCAATAAAAGAGTTAAAATCTTGGAAATATTTTAAATATTTAGTAGCTTTACTTTGAACTGAGGTTATAAATAACAGGTTTAAGCAAAAAATTTGAAAAGTATATTCATCTGATATATTTTTAAAACAGTTTAGCCTTTCCGCCTTTCGGAGCGACAGGGCACTGCCTTTTGTCTGGTGTCTTTGGCTTCTGGGCATGTTGACAGCTGCCTCCAGTGTGGTGCCTCTGGGGCTACTCTCATTGCGCCCAGTGCAGATGTGGCTGAAGCACCTACACTTGGACCCAACATGGTACGTGCGCAGGTGCAAGAAGATACGTGTGTCACCCCAGTGTCTCGTCTCCCTGTCTCAGTGGAAGGACAAGGGTTGGAACACACAAGGCGTTCCTCTTGTCGGTTATCTATGCGGATGCCTCCTCCACGGGTTGGGGTGCAACGTGGCAGGGCCGCGTAGCTCAAGGGACGTGGCCTCAACATCTGTACTCAGAACACATCAATGTTTTGGAGTTAATCTCTGTGCATCTGGCCCTGTGCCATTTCCTCATGGAGCTGCGGGGCAGACACGTGCTCGTTTGGTCTGACAACATGACTGTGAACCACATGGGAGGGGTCCATTCGGAGAGACTGACGCAAGAGACTCGGTGGCTCCTGACATGGGCGACACTCCATTTTGCCAGCGCTTTTGAGAGCGGCCCATGTTCCTGGGGTGCTGAACCGGGTGGCGGACTGTCTGTCCCGGCAGAGAATGTTGCCAGGGAATGGAGGCTTCCAGACACTCCGGAGAGTCCTTCAAGAAGGACCCAGACTCTTCCTGGTGGCCCCTTACTGGCCAGCGAGGACATGGTTTCCGATGCTACGCAGGCTCTGCCGAGGCCCACCCATGCGCCTCCCCTCCAGGACCGATCTCTTGTCCCAGATGGGGGGACGAATGTTACATCCCGGTCGTCTCCAGCTCTGGGTCTGGCCACTACAGGGCCCGGACCAGACTTGAGCTTGACAGTGACGTTGGAACATACTATGAGAAACGCTCCAGCACCGTCCACGAAACTCCAGTACGACAGTCGATGGAGATTATTCGAGAGGTGGTGTTGTGACAGGGGACAAGACCCTGTACGATGTTCTGTCTCATCCATATTGTCGTTTCTTCAAGGACTTCTGAATCAGGGACGGTCTCTACGTCTACCCTGAAGGTGAAGCAATGTCCTGTCGGCATACTGAAGTTGATGGTAGAACTGTTGGCGGTAATAAACATGTTTCCTTGGTTTTGAAGGGCGCCCGGCGGCTACACCCACCTACACGCCCAGTGGTGCCTTCATGGGATCTGACCACGGTGCTGGATGCCCTGAAGTCACCGCCATTCGAGCCCTTGGCAGAGGTATGCATTAAATGGGTTTCAGTGCTTAATGCACCGCCCTGGCGGTCATCCAGGATTCATAGAACCGCAGTTACATTCGTAGCTCTCATTTTAAACGATAAATCTTGGTCTAATATTACACCAAGATTTCTGACAGTTGAACTGGAAGCTACACTAACACCATCTAAATTGACTATTCGGTTTGATAGTGTGCCTCTTAGATTCCTGGGGCCTTGTATAATCGCCTCTGTTTTTTCTGGGTTTTGGAGAAAATAGTTTAATGTCATCCAGGTACTTATGTCTTTCACACACACTTCTTATTTGTCCATAGGACTATTTTCATTGGGTTTAATTGATAGATACAACTGGGTGTCGACAGCGTAGCAGTGGAAGTTAATTCCATGTTTTGTGATTGCCTAAGGGGAGCATGTATAATGTAAAAAGTATAGGACCTAATACAGAGCCCTGTAGTACTTCATGGCTGACTACTGTGCACACTGATGATTGCTCATTAACTCTAACAAACTGGTATCTGTCTGTTAGATAAGATTGAATTAAGAATAGCACTTTACAATTGATATTTGTATATTCTGATAAATATAAACGCCAGCACACATGGTCACATGGTCGTCTCACCCAATCAAGTGCTTGACCAAAAATGGGCATGAAGGCTCAAGTGTTGGTTGACCTCTAAGTAGTATTATTAATAGCCTTCTTTTACTATTTTAGTGTGCCAGGACTGCTCCTATGTTTGAGTAAGCAGATCTAAACAATAATCCGGGGCATTTTCTTCTCTCTTTATTTTGCAGCCCGGAGTCCTGGTGATGTACTTTCCATATACAAGCGTGTCTTGGATGCCTATAAGCGACTTGGAAGTATGCCCAGAGCTTTCCAGGGTGTTGGGATTGACCATAAGGCAATGGCCCTTTCAGCTCCACTGGCTGAGGTCCTGATAGCTGATCCTAAGTTCCTCAAGTCTGTAACTTGATTTTTTTTTTTTTTACTTTATTTTTATAGTTTTTACACATCACAAATTCAAAGGACATTTGGTATGCTGTAACAGAGTATTACCATTAGAATGTTTTTTCTTACTTCTTGTATTGCTGGCAACAAATCTGGGTTTAGAGTACTTTTATGTAGCTCTTCTAACATTCCTAATTTTGTCTTTTCTTGTCCATAGATTTCTCACTTGGCTCTTTTAAGTCCTGTTGTCTTGGAAATCAGTTTCCCTCTTATAACTGCTTTGGGAGCATCCCACAGAATAACTGGGTTGACATGCTCATGCTTACCGTGGTGGAGGGGTTTGAGCGCCCGAATGATTCTAGGAGCTATGTTGTCAGGGGCTACGTGCCCCTGGTAGAGTCTCACAAGGCAAACAGGTCCTAGGTGACGGATCAGACTAAGAGCGATTCACAAAACCCCTTATGGACAAAGAAACATCGAGGCCCGTGACGTCGCCCGGTATGGTGCACCCGGGGCCCCACCCTGGAGCCAGGCCTGGGGTTGGGGCTCGCATGTGAGCGCCCGGTGGCTGGGCCTTACCCCACGGGGAGTGAGATGGGGCCAAACACCTGCAGGAGGAACCATAAGGGGCCGGTGCAATGTGGACTGGGTGGCAGCCGAAGGCAGGGACCTCGGCAACACAATCCCCGGACACAGAAGCTAGCTCTAGGGACATGGAATGTCACCTCGCTTGGGGGTAAGGAGCCTGAGCTATTGCGGGAGGTCGAGAGATACCGACTAGAGATAGTCAGGCTCACCTCCACGCACAGTTTGGGCTCTGGAACCCAACTCTTCGAGAGAGGCTGTACTCTCCACTAATCTGGAGTTGCCCGCGGTGAGAGGCAGCGGGCTGGTGTGGGCTTGCTTATAGCCCCCCAGCTCAGCCGCCGCGTGCTGGAGTTTACCCCGGTGAACGAGAGGGTCGCCTCGGGGAGAGGTCTCTCACTGTCATTTGTGCTAACGGGCCGAACGGCAGTGCAGAGTACCCGGCCTTCTTGGAGTCCTTGGGAGGGGTGCTGGAAGGCACTCCGACTGGGGACTCCATTGTTCTGCTGGGGGACTTCAACGCTCACGTGGGTAATGACAGTGACACCTGGAGGGGCGTGATTGGGAGGAATGGCCCCCCCGATCTGAACCCGAGTGGTGTTCTGTTGTTGGACTTCTGTGCTAATCACAGTTTGTCCATAACAAACACCACGTTCAAGCATAAGGGTGTCCATCAGGACACCCTAGGCCGGAGGTCGATGATCGACTTTGTAGTTGTTTCATCTGACCTTTGGCCATATGTCTTTTACACTCGGATGAAGAGAGGGGCGGAGCTGTCAACCGATCACCACCTGGTGGTGAGTTGGATCCGATGGCGGGGGAGGAAGTCGGAAAGACTTGGCAGACCCAAACATATTGTGAGGGTCTACTGGGAACGTCTGGCTGAGTCCCCTGTCAGAGAGGTCTTCAACTCCCACCTCCGGCAGAACTTCGACCGGATCCCGAGGGAGGTTGGAGACATTGAGTCCAAGTGGACCATGTTCTCCACCTCCATTGCCAATGCAGCTGCTCGGAGCTGTGGCCGTAAGGTCTCCGGTGCCTGTAGTGGCGGCAATCCCCGAACCCGGTGGTGGACACTGGAAGTAAGGGATGCCGTCAAGCTGAAGAAGGAGTCCTATCGGGCCTGGTTGGCCTGTGGGACTTCTGAGGCAACTGATGGATACCGGCAGGCCAAGCGGACTGCAGCCCGGGTGGTTGTGCAGGCAAAAACTCTGGTCTGGGAGGAGTTTGGTGAGGCCATGGAGAAAGGCGGTCGGCCTCGAAGAGATTCTGGCAAACCGTTCGGCGCCTCAGGAGGAGGGAAACACTGCTCCACTAACCCTGTCTACAGTGGAGGTGGGCAGTTGTTGACTTCGACTGGGGACATTGTCGGACGGTGGAAGGAATACTTTGAGGATCTCCTCAATCCTACTGACACGTCTTCCACTGAGGAAGCAGAGGCTGGGGGCTCAGAAGTGGACTCAACAATCACCCAAGCTGAAGTCAGCGAGGTAGTTAAAAACTTCTCGGTGGCAAGGCGCCGGGGTGGATGAGATCCGCCTGAGTTCCTCAAGTCTCTGGATGTTGTAGGGCTGTCTTGGCTGACACGCCTCTGCAACATCGCGTGGAGGTTGGGGACAGTGCCTCTGGACTGGCAGACGGGGTGGTGGTCCCTCTTTTTAAGAAGGGGGACCGGAGGGTGTTTTCCAACTACAGGGGATCACACTCCTCAGCCTTCCCGGAAAGTCTATGCCAGGGTACTGGAGAGGAGAATCCGGCCGATAGTCGAACCTCGGATTCAGGAGGAACAATGCGGTTTTCGTCCTGGTTGTGGAACACTGGACCAGCTCTATACCCTCCCCAGGGTGCTGGGGGGTTCATGGGAGTTTGCCCAACCAGTCCACATGTGTTTTGTGGATCTGGAGAAGGCATTCGACCATGTCCCTCGCGGCATCCTGTGGGGGGTGCTCTGGGAGTATGGGGTCCGGGGCCCTCTGCTAAGGGCTGTCCGGTCCCTGTACGACCGGAGCAGGAGCTTGGTTAGCATTGCCGGCAGTAAGTCAGACCAGTTCCCGGTGCATGTTGGACTCCAGCAGGGCTGCCCTATGTCTCACCGGTCCTGTTCATAATTTTTATGGACAGGATTTCGAGGCGCAGCCAGGGACCGGAGGGGGTCCGGTTTGGGGACCTCAGGATCTCATCTCTGCTTTTTGCAGATGATGTGGTCCTGTTGGCTCCATCAGACCAGGACCTTCAGCGTGCACTGGGACGGTTTGCAACCGAGTGTGAAGCAGCTGGGATGAGAATCAGCACCTCCAAGTCCGAGGCCATGGTTCTAAGCCGGAAAAGGGTGGCTTGCCCCTTCAGGTTGGTGGAGAGTACCTGCCTCAAGTGGAGGAGTTCAAGTATCTTGGGGTCTTGTTCACGAGTGAGGGAAGGATGGAATGGGAGATTGACAGACAGATCGGTGCAGATTCCACAGTAATGCGGTTGATGTACCGGTCTGTCGTGGTAAAGAAGGAGCTGAGCTGCAAGGCAAAGCTCTCGATTTACCAGTCAATCTTCATTCCTTCTCTCACCTATGGTCATGAGCTCTGGGTCATGACCGAAAGGACAAGATCCCGGATTCAAGCGGCTGAAATGAGTTTCCTCCACAGGGTGGCTGGACACTCCCTTAGAGATAGGGTGAGGAGTTCAGTCACTCGAGAGGAGCTCAGAGTAGAGCCGCTGCTCCTCCACATCGAGAGGAGCCGCTGCTCCTCCACATCGAGAGGAGCCAACTGAGGTGGCTCGGGCATCTGTTTCGGATGCCTCCTGGACGCCTTCCTGGGGAGGTGTTTCGGGCATGTCCCACTGGGAGGAGGCCCCGGGGCAGACCTCGGTATTCCCCCAGAGGAGCTGGAAGAAGTGTCTGGGGAGAGGGAAGTCTGGGCTTCTCTGCTTAGACTGCTGCCTCCGCGACCCGCCCCGGATAAGCGGAAGAAGATGGATGGATGGCTGGACATGCTCATTATTGTTTTCTTCTTAATTTCTTGTAATATCTCATTTAATTTCGTCTTTAATTGTTTTGTTATTCACTAAGCACACATTTAAGCTCCACAGTGTATTGTGCTCTCTAGAATTGAGGTTTAGTTTTTATGTCAACAATGAGTGACCTGACAAACTTATTTCTTATATGTTGCATTCTTTAACTTGCAGATTGCAGTTAACACATTAAACGTTCAGATTTGTTCACACCAGGAATTCACACCAAAATTGACAGTTTACAAGCAAATGGTACATTTCTGCAAATCAAACAAACATAAGTTCATAGTGTCAAGTGTCATAGATAACGAATTTTTAGTGATGTCACTGGAACTTTGTCTTAAGTCATGTTTATGTTGTGTTTAAAAGTTTGTCAGATTCAGTTGTGTTTATTGTTGTGTTTAACTACTGCTATATAGTACCAGTACAAATTGTGAAATTGATTAATCCTGATATCCTTACAGCAAAGACTTTGAAATAACAAGACAAACATTGACTGCCCAGAAAATGCTTCAAAACACATTAATATTGCCCTAGGAGTATTTATTTATACTCTGGAAGTCATTTTAATACATTTCTGGCCAGAATTGCAGGTGGCCAAAAATGGCAATTTTGCCATAGTATAACATTATAATTTTGGAAAAAATATTGACATATAATAAATGACATATAGGGAACGCCCAGAAAAAGCTTGAAAACACCTTCAAATACCCCTGGGGACCATTTATGTATGCGCAGAAATCTATTTTAACCACTTTTGAGCCAAAATTGAGGGTGATTACCCAGAAAATGCTTTTAAGCACCTTAAAATTCCTCTGGGAGCCTTTATGTGGTTTATCTTGGACCTTAACTGGTTTTGATTGGCTTCAAACAGGTTATAGATTGATTTGTACAGGTTTAATGTGATTTTTCTCAGACCTTTACTGGTTTTAGTTTTATATCTGTTTTTTGAAAGCGTCCCCCACCTGTCCGTGGGGTCAGTACTCAATTACACACTTACATTAAAGTAATTGTATTTTCCCTATCAGATTACATCTCTAAATGCGCAGATAGTGCACGTGGCAATAGTCAATGATTCGCTCAGTTACCCCGAGTTAGCTCGAGTTCACTGGGCCGCTGCACTCATCATTGATGTAGTATTACTTCAGGCACTGCTCAGCAGTTTCATTGGTCCCTTGCCATGCTGGGATGACTCGGGCCTAAAAAATCCTTCAGTTCGTGGCGTGTTTCCTATCACCCATATCATGGGCAACCTATGTATGTGACAATGATCAATGAAGAGCGCTTTGCTTTGCCCACTTACCGACATTAACAGTCAATTTGCGCACTTTGAGCAATTCCAATAGGCTCCTCGCTCGGGCCTAAATAATAATAATAATAATAATTAGGACAGACACAGAATAGTTCACATTTATTTTTACAGAAAATACTGAGAAACAGGCACATTTCAAACACAAGTGAAAAGATTAATGCATTAGGATTTACTTTATGCAGAAGTGAAATAATCCATATTTACACAGAAGCTCCTCAAACAGAAGTCAAACCGACTCTGAAAAATTCTCAAAGACTAACCCTAACTTCAGCGTTCTGATTGGTCCAAGCGATATTCATTATATAATATAATATTCATTCATCTTCTCCCGCGTAGTTCTGTTGGGGGTCGCGGGGCTGGAGCCTATTCCAGCAGCTTTGGGCCTGAGGGGGTCACTCTGGACAATGGGCAGTTAGTTAGAGATGGACACTCTCGCATTCATTCACTAGGGGCACTTTAGAGTCACCAATTCACCTGAACATACAGGTGGGAGGAACCCGGAGAGAACCCACAGTAACATGAGTAACATGCAGACTCAGAAGGATGGCGTGATGGCCGGGGATCGAAACCACCATTTTGCTGTGAACCACTCTGCACCATGCACCTCTAATTTCAAACATGAATAATGAACAATTAAATCAGTAACCCTTCCACACAGTACATTATGTATTTCTATATTAAATAAAGAACCAGAAGTCTCTAAATGTAAGATTTACCAGCTTTAGTAACAGCTTGGGTTGGATCTGAAGTGGTTTTAACTGCATTTGAAAAGGTTTGAAATGGATTTGAACAGGTTTTGGTTGAATTTTGGTCCACATTGATCCTTCATTAAAGTGGATTCTCTTCAAGCTTACAAACATTCAACTCTTTGAACCTTGCTATTAAAACAAATTGTAGACCTGGACAAGACCCGGTTCAGTCCGAGTTTAGTCCAGTCCCAGATCCGAGGTGTGTGATTGGTCGGCAGACGGTCTGTAGGCGGGGCTTGAGCGGCAGCGCATTGTGGGAGTCAGAGACTTTGCCGGATGAACCAGATCTCGTTACGGCGCTGAGGGACCCCCGGGTTTTCGAAGACCGCCACCATGTACTGGTCTCGACGGACTCCCTCAGACTCGGACAGGACTTCCCACAAAACCGAGATCTGCTCAGACACCGTGACCTCTGTGGTGGTCCCAAAGAACGGCCTGGAACCAGAGCAAGACCGGGGTTAGACCAGAGCAAGACCGGGGTTAGACCAGAGCAAGACCTGGTACCTGGTGATAACAGTGAGGGGGTCCCAGGACTGGATGTGGACTTCAGGGTCCAGTGGCTCTGGAGGACAGCTCTGGAACCGGGACGGCAAGTAAAACCCAGTCAGGACTTCCTTCTCAAAACCAGATCCGTCTTCATTCACCTGGATCAGACTCACAACCGGAACCGTCATCCCCAAGTACTGCCCTGGACCAGAGGAAGACCGGGTCAGAACCAAGACTAACAGGACTAAACCAGCCCCAAGTACTGCCCTGGACCAGAGGAAGACCGGGTCAGAACCAAGACTAACAGGACTAAACCAGCCCCAAGTACTTCCCTGGACCAGAGGAAGACCGGGTCAGAACCAGGACTAAACCAGCCCCAAGTACTGCCCTGGACCAGAGGAAGACCGGGTCAGAACCAGGACTAACAGGACTAAACCAGCCTCAAGTACTGCCCTGGACCAGAGGAAGACCAGGTCAGAACCAGGACTAACAGGACTAAACCAGCCCCAAGTACTGCCCTGGACCAGAGGAAGACCGGGTCAGAACCAGGACTCTGTTTTGGACTATTTACAACACAAGGATCCCAGTTTTACACATGTCTCTTTCTCTGCAGCTGAGGGCAGTGTTGGAAAAAAGATAATTTCATGGACATTTAATGACATTAAGGTACAGCACAAAAGGATCACACGAGCTCAGGCGAGTCTGATCCGTGAGCTCAGGCGAGTCTGGTCCGTGAGCTCAGGCGAGTCTGGTCCGTGAGCTCAGGTGAGTCTGGTCCGTGAGCTCAGGCGAGTCTGGTCCTGAAGCTGACGGTTACCTGTGGAGTTCTGTTTGCAGATGAAGTGCATCAGTTTCATAAAAGCTTTTGAGATGCTCTGTTCATAAAGATCTTCAGCTTGAGTCACACAGGCCCAGTGTCCAGCCGGGTACAGCCTCTCCTCGTACTGCAGCTCCCCCATCTGAAAACCCACCAAAACCACATTTAGACCGGCTTAAATCAGGTCTAATGGTGCGTTCACACCAAACGCGAATGAAGCATCTAGCGCGAGTGATTTACATGTTAAGTCAATGCAAAGACGCGATTAGACGCGAGTAGAAATCCTGCGGCGCGAATCACGCGTTTGACGCACGAATCGCGTCCAACGCCTCATACGCGTGAGTTGAAAAATCTGAACTTTGGCGAATATTCGCGCCGAAACAACACAGAAGTCCGAAACAACAATGGAAGACATACTTTATCGGGGCAGTGCGGGCACCCGGAGCTGTAGGCTACGAGACATCCTCGGAATTTAACAGAAAACTGGAATAAAAAGGCCCTTGTCTGGAAGAAAGTGTGTGTGGAGGTCGGAAACTCAGGTAAGTTGCAAAAAACGCCTTTTACTTAAATTTATTGAGCCAAATAGCTAGCTCAAGTCTGAGCTAATTAGCCGGTTAAGGAGAACACATAAATTAATGTATATATTTGACAAATTCTTTCATCTGAGACGGGAACCTCTGCAGGGAAGGAACCAGACTCAGGAGAGGAGCTCATCCTCTGAGTGTGTAGGTGAAGATTAGCCTGGCCAGCCAGACCAACTTTCTCATTGTATTACATACAGAGAAAGTTAGTCTGGGATCGCTGGATTTAAACAGGATTTCAAGGCAGGACCATGGGCAGAACTAACGCTCGCTGAGTGAACCAATCATAGGTGAAGATGGAGCTACAGGACGATTTGTACAACTACTTTACCGCTGACGAGTTTAAGTTTATTCAGAGTAATAAGTGTGTAGAACGAAACTGAAAAGCCAGAGGGACACTTATTTAAAGCAGACAGAGAAGTGCAGTGGGTCATTAGCAGGTCATGGAGCGACAGAAGCAGCAGCAGGACATCCAGGAGGAGTGTTGACAAATGAAGACACAGACAGGGCATATGTTGTTTCTGACTGGTGTCATATATTGTAAGAGTATGTTCTTTACTACTATATTGTCATGACAATACCGAAGGTGTGTACAGGCTTGAGTTCAAACAATATATGACCATGTTTACATTGGACAGTCATATTTACAGTAGGCATTCATAGCTTCTTACATTCACATACAAACACACAACCCTGCTGGTTTGTGATAAGTTCTTATAAAAATCTTTTTTCTGCTTTGTCATGTGTCATTTCAAACTAAGGAGAAGACCCCAGAGAAGGCCAAGGACCCACTGCACCTCCTGGAAACCCTCCAGACCCGTCCTGTAGCTCCATCTTCACGAACACACTCAGAGGATGAGCTCCTCTCTTGAGTCTGGTTCCTTCCCTGCAGAGGTTCCCGTCTCAGATGAAAGAATTTGTCAAATATATACATTAATTTATGCCTTCTCCTTAATTTGAAAGCCATTGTATAGTTAGTTAGTATAGTATAAAAATGAGGCAGCTGTCAGTGCAGGAATTGAACCAGACACTATCACTTCTCCTCTCCTTCACCCTCACTTTTTCCTCTTTCAAGCAAGATTCTTTTTATTCCTGCATATAGGTACTTGTAAATTTGTATGATATTTGTATTTCCATAGATATTTTTGAAATAAATGTTTTATATAATAAAGTTTTGATGTGTTAATTGTGCACAACATAGTAGATGATGATTTATTAATTTATTTGTCCCAAAAATAACTTCAATATTTAAGACTGATTTAATTGTGGATAATGTAATGTTATTTGTCCACTATTTAACACTAGAATATTTCTTCTTATTATATCCTATTGCAAGAACACCCACAATAGTAGAAAGAACATGAAAAGTTATGTGTGACTGGACCAGTGTTAATGAGAAACGTTTTCATTTATTAAACACAAAGACATGTACAAAACAATGTTATAAATGCAGACTGTAGTTCCTATTGGCAGCTATACAATGACAATACTTGACATCATTTTTCTTTAGTTTTTTACAATAAAAATACTTACTTTAGACTTACTACTAATTTTATTAATTTGATAAAATTCATTTAATGCTTTACCTTATTATTTGATGACATTCGCTTTCTAGCAATTATTGCTTAATCCAAAACAATGGGATATAGGTGGTAGGCATATAGGTATAACACTATTTAACATTGATTGTACTGATAACTGGGTGTGTTCAGACTACAGTTGACAACATATCATTATTAATAACTTGTAATCACACATAATATTTCATGATTTACTGACTGGAGACAGAAGGACAGGCAGTTTGAATAGAGCGGGATAGTTGGTGTCGTGCGGGAAATCATCACAGCGAGACGGGGCAACAGGTGATGGAACTGGGCCCGGCTCAGTGGGAAGTACCGCTGAAAGCTGCTGTCATCCAGGGGCAGCTCCTGGATCAAGCTGGGTGTGTCTCTATAGCATCCGATGGACCCAGGAACGGTACCGAACGGGTCTACGCCGTTTAGTAAGTAAATAGACCGTGGGAAACAAAATAACCCAAAATAAAGCTCAACCATTTTGCAACGCGACTGGAAGAAAACTCGCTCGGCAGAAGCCCCTCCCATGACGTCTACAACAGAAGCGAATTTCACGCGCGAATTAAGCGAGTAAACTCAAAATGATCAAGCGTCCAACTACGCTACAATTTATTCGCGCAATTCGCATTTGGTGTGAACACAGCATAAGAGTCCGGCCAGGTACAGCCTCTCGCTCCTCCATCTGAAAATCCAACTGAATATAAATCTGATGATGAAAATAAGATAAAAGAATGAGAATATACGAGTCTGTTACACATTAATGTTCTGTTCCAGGAGAGCTGCTCTGATGCGTTCAGGGACACTGGAGTAAATACCTTCTCGTGTCTGGAGATGGGCTGATCTGTGGTGCATTCAGGGACAGTGGGTCTGTATGTGGTGCATTCAGGGCACTGGGTCTGTATGTGGTGCATTCAGGGCACTGGGTCTGTATGTGGTGCGTTCAGGGACAGTGGGTCTGTCTGTGGTGCGTTAAGGGACAGTGGGTCTGTCTGTGGTGCGTTAAGGGACAGTGGGTCTGTCTGTGGTGCGTTCAAGGACACTGGAACAGTACCTTCTCGTGTCTGGAGATGGGGGCGAAGGCCAGCGGCTCCCTCTGCTGGCTGTTCCTGGTCATTTCATGGATGGGGCCCGTCATTTCTGAAAATAATAATTATTCTTCAGTCGACTCTGGTTTAGATTCATATTTATAACTGTTTACACAAGTCCACCTTAGACCTGGCTTGGGTCAGGTTCAGACCCGGTCCAGACCCAATCCAGACCCGGTTCAGACTGGTTTTGGACTGACCTGCTGGGACTGAGACCTGGTGTGTGCTGCCGACCCGTTGCCAGTGCGACAGCAGACGGTCCTCTGCCATTGGCTGTTCCTCTGTGATGTCGTCGGTGATGTCATCATCGAGGGCGTCCAGGTCTTCGAGGGAGATGAGCGCCATGACCTTTGACCTGGGACAGCGTCAGAGAATATAAATCTGTTAAACTAATACACTCCTGCTCTTTCCTTCGGTTTAACTGTTTTCATGAGTTTAAAAATTATTTTATTCAAGTTTAGTGCTTAATAGGTCAAAAATAAGATTTTTAGATACAGGCCTCGTTTCTGATAAAGAACTGTAACATGAGTTTATTACGTCACAAACACAGACACAAACCTGGGGCTGCTATCTGCTGTGAAGATATTTCAACTCAAATTATGAAATTATGTTTAAATGTACAATTTCTGGCCATAACTTCACACAGAGAAGGAAATCTCATTTATATTCATTTATTCCGACACAAATATTGAACATTATTATTATAAAATAAAGAAGTGATGGTTTGTGGAACATTGTCATTTTGTAGAATGTCTGATTTTGGCCAAGCCCCTAATTTCAACAAAGAGTGACCTCAGACCCATCTCTTTGTTAATTATTATCATTATTATTATTATCGTTATTATTATCGTCGTCGTGTTGTTGTTGTTTTACATCAAGTCCAGACCGAGCTGCGGCTGAACCCGAGGCCGTGCAGCCGGACTAAAGTAGGTCAAACTTGGCTAAAACCCCCGCACAAACGCGACTCTGGAGACTGTCCTGGACCCGGCCTCGATCAGCTCGGTCCCGGATCTGTTTCACCAACCCCCGGCCTCTCCCTGAGTCCCACTGTCCACCCCCGAACCGGGACAGAACCGGGTCTGGACTGGGCGCCTTTAGGCGACTGTTAGCCCTAGCTTTAGCCTTGGCTCCGGGAGGACTCGGTTAAACCCTCGCGGGTCCGGACCGGGTCTTGGGTCTAAGAAAACAAGACTTACCGCGTGTGGATCTGGACTCACCCGGTCTGAGCGGGGCTGGACCTGATTTTGGACCTGGTTTTGAGTCCGGTTTCACGGATATGAACCACAACAAGTACAGCTTCTTCTTTTTCTTCTTCTATCGCTATCAGAGACTCACGGGTCACAGCGCCCCCTGCAGTTCACAGAGCCCCTGAAATCCACCTAAAACCTGTTCAAATCCACTCTAAACCCGTTCAAATCTAACCTTGCGCTGCAGCTGGATTCTCACGAGATTTGGGAGTTTCCCCAAACTCTTGTAAATCCATCTTATATTGTTCCAAACAAACTGCTTGAGTGAAACCGTGGACTCACCGGACTCTTTTGACCAATGATGTTGCAGCACTAACAGGTAGAGGAGGGGTTTCATTTGACAAAGCAACTAGTGCTCTCTTCTCTTTATCAACATGGCTACGACCAGGGGCGATTCTAGGGTCAGAGCTTTAAGGGTGCTGAGCACCCAATGAGCCCCAGCTCAGTCTATGAGTGCCTGTGGTTTAATCTCAGTAGTTCTCATTTCCTGACATTTACTCATATCCTTCTATAGTTGACAGAGCTATACACAATATATGTGTATACATTTTCTGTTTATTATTTACAAATGGCCATCTCTCTCTCGTCTGAACTTTTATACACCAATGTAAGTCATCCATAATTAAAACAAAACATAAATAAAATTAAAGCCGCAAGCGGCGATAAAGGCCCTCGCCTCCCTGGCGACCGCAGGGGGCACGTGTCCTCGGGAAGACTGCGTGTCGCCTCCACTCGCAACCGCGTGGACAAACGTTTTGGGCAGGACTGCATGTCACATTTTAAAGTGCTGGAGAGCCAGTTTTAAAGACAGGCCTATTTTTTGCATATCATTGTGTTCAGGTCATTAATGTGCACAAACGCTCCATTAGGTCCAACCAGATCCAACAATGTTTGTGAAAGTTACAGGAGATTTTATTTTCCCAAAAATGGCCTCCTCGTTAGGGGCTCGTATCAGCCACACCCATTAAGATATCAAAAAACCATTCGATAATTTTTGTTGGCTCACGTATCTAGATGATTCTGACCAAATATAGAACCTTTTGGATGAAAATCCTACGAGAAATTAGATTGCGAATGAGGGGTGTGATTTTGGGCGTCGCATATTCCACCCAAAATGGCGAACTTCCTGTTTGGTTTGAGGTAAGGCCGTAATATAATTTTTTGTTTGCCTAACAGTAGGCTATGTATCTACCAAGTTGCGTTAGCGTATGTTGGTAAAAATGCACTTTCACTTTCCATAGGCCCAATGTATTTTCCATTTTCCAGGGTGCGCTATTGCGCCCCCGTTTTTTTTAGATTTTAATGGCTCTGCCAAAAAAAAAAATTAATCAATGGTCTTGAATTTTGGGTAAAGTTTGGTGTTCGTTGTGATACGTTTAAGAACTCAGTTTAGCGTTCAATTTATTCTCCCATTCATTTACATTACATATTTTGGGTGTTACCACGGCAACACAATTGTAGATAGTGGGTCATTGTGATTGGCTTTTTTGTTCGTCATGAGATAAGGGATGTGTGTACCAAATATCGTGTCTCTACGACAAACTAAATTTTTGGCCCCCATTATAAATTTTTAGGGGGCGCTGGAGAGCCAGTTTTAAAGATAGCCTTATAATTTGCATATCATTGTGTTCAGGTCATTAATGTGCACAAACGCTTCATTGGGTCCAACCAAATCCAACAATGTTTGTGAAAGTTACAGGAAATTTTATTTTCCCAAAAATGGCCTCCTCGTTAGGGGCTTGTCACAGCCATAGGCTATGTATCTACCAAGTTGCGTTAGCCTATGTTGGAAAAAATGCACTTTCACTTTCCATAGGCCCAATGTATTTTGATTTTCCAGGGGTCGCCACTGAGTCATTTTTTCCTATTTTTTCTCGCGAACTCCATGTAAATTAATTTTTCGCCGGGCTTGAATTTTGGGCCAAGTTTCCTGAGTTTTCGTGCATGTTCAGGGGGCGAAATTTGCGCTCAAAGAGCAGAAAAAAGCGGAATAATAATAACGGACGCATACAATTATAATAGGCCCTCCCGGCCTACCGCCGGCTCGGGCCTAACAAGCTTCACATCAAGAGCAAAAAAGGTAAAACCAAAAATTCCCACAAATTCAGATTATTTACCCAGGTCTTGAAAATATTTAGAAGTTATAGATATAAAAAGAAACTCTTTGAAAGTACTTCCCCTGAATTCCCATCTGGCTCTACCGTGTATGCAGGTAATACACTCTACTTTGGGAGAGTTAATCTGTGTCGCTAACGTTACTCGCGGATTTGGAATCGGAAACAGAACAACTCTAAAAGGAAACAAGAGTGAGACAGCTTTGGAACAACTTACTTGGTTCTCAACAACTAAACGGATTGTTTCTGAGTGTATCGCGCTGGAGGACGGCTGTGGTGCTGCGGAGCGGTACAGGTCACGTGACAGAGGAGAAGGAGCGTAGTGAGAAGAGGATGATACCATTAGAGGCGGGAGTGTTTTTATTTTCATTTTTAAAATATACATTTAAACCAAAAACTATAGATTATGTTTTGGACATTATCTAAGCCTGTCAAAGACAAACTAAAAACTTACTCCAGGTTTTAGGGGTTAAAAAAGGGCTAGCCTCGGCCATGGCTACGACCAAAGACGTTAGTGTTGACGCTGTTATCGACTCACTTTTATCAGAAGTAGAGAGTATTTCTTCTTTGAAAGAAGAGCAGACAGTGTCACGTCATATCGTTGCTGTGATTGATTAAAGAAACCTCATGATAAGCGGATACTAGTCGGTGCTTCATCCAATCAACACCAAGTTTTTGAGAGAAGGAGCCTCCTGTTTTCAAACACTTTCATCAGGAGCCTTCAGATGGTACTGCGAAATAGACTATGATCTGTGGAGCAGTTCTATCTGAAGGAGTCAGGTTAGTTCAAATCTAAAACCGTGAGAGTTTATTTGAACGTGAGGAGATGGAGTATCAACACTAGATGTCACTGTTTTTCAGAATAAACTCCAGTTTCTCTGTATGTTAAGTTTGATGAAACCTGTACTTTTTTTTTTACTCTGTATGACCCTTAGACTCAGGTTATTAAATCCTGTCCTTATTTTTATGGATTATGCTCATAAACCACTCTTTCTTCACTTACGTTTTTCCAACTAATAAACTGTTCAAAATATAATAAAGATTTACAAAAGAAGACGACGTGGTGACTTTTATTTTGTTTATTAAATTGATAAATCTCTGAATGAAAAGGGTCAGAACCTGATGGAACTGAGTCATTGACTGATCTGATTATTTATGTCTTAACTTTTTCTGTTTTCTGAATCTGAATTAAGTGTTTCAGACTCAGAACTCAGAGAAAAAAAAATATGAATGAATCTTTTCTTCATTATTCCTCTTTCTTTTTCCTCTCTTATAACCTCATCTGTTTGCTTTCTACCCTTTTCTCTTCCTTCTCTCTCATTTTTTTCTCTTCCTTCTCTCTCGTTTTTTTCTCTTCCTTCTCTCTCGTTTTTTTCTCTTCCTTCTCTCTCGTTTTTTTCTCTTCCTTCTCTCTCGTTTTTTTCTCTTCCTTCTCTCTTGTTTTTTCTCTTCCTTCTCTCTCGTTTCTTTTCTCCTGGAGCTGACTCAGGCCTGACGCAGCTCTTTCCTGTTTTTTCTCTAAAACATTCATGAGCTCTTCATCAATAATTCAGTTCGAATCCAGGGGGCGCTGTGTGAAGGACGCGCTCGGGTCAGGTTCAGATCACATCGATGCGTTTCCCATGATGCTCTGCTGCTGTGGGATCGATGAAGGGCACCTCCTCTTCATCTCTGAGTCTGAAAAAAGCACAGTCTTTTTCATTTTATGAACAGCTTTTCATTTCACACAAAGATATTTTCCGTCACAATTAAAGTGTGAGCTCAAGACGCGGAAAAAAAGTGAACAGGCAAAAAAAACAGGTTCTGCTGGAGTCAAAATAAAAGAGCTTATGTTATTATTTTATTCACTTAAATCATTAAGAGAATAAAATAACAGAAGTGAATATTTACAGATAAAACACACAGTTTGTGTTTTGTGTTTGGAACAAAAAACATCTTCAGCTGAAAAACCCGGTCAGGGGTCAACAGCATTGTTCCAGAAACATCTGACCCCAGCAGCTCCTCAAAGGGGTCAGAGGTCAAGGGTCGTCAGCATCTTGCTCCACAGACTCCCCAGACAGCTTCTCCCAAGATGACTCCAGTCCACACCCAACAGTCTCCAGAGGAATCAAGTCCCGCTCCGGGTCCTGCTCCGGGTCCTGCTCCGGGTCCTGATCCGGGTCCTGCTCCGGGTCCTGCTCCGGGTCCTGATCCTGGTCCTGATCCTGGTCCTGATCCTGGTCCTGATCCGGGTCCTGCTCCGGGTCCTGCTCCGGGTCCTGCTCCGGGTCCTGCTCCTGGTCCTGATCCGGGTCCTGCTCGGGGTCCTGCTCCGGGTCCTGATCCGGGTCCTGATCCGGGTCCTTCTCTCTTGTCCCCTCCTCTCCTTGTTGCCGGTAGCAACAGGTCATATGACGGAGCCTGGACTGTTTCCATAGCAACACAGACACTTATTAGGAATATTAATGAACCTGTAGACCAGACCAGAACTAAACCAGGACCAGACCAGGACTAAACCAGGGCCAGACCAGGACTAAACCAGGACCAGACCAGAACTAAACCAGGGCCAGACCAGGACTAAACCAGGACCAGACCAGGACTAAACCAGAACCAGACCAGAACTAAACCAGGACCAGACCAGGACTAAACCAGGACCAGACCAGGACTTAACCAGGACCAGACCAGAACTAAACCAGGACAAGACCAGGATTAAACCAGGACCAGACCAGGACTAGACCAGACCAGACCAAACCAGGACTAAACCAGGACCAGACCAGGACCAACACCAGACCAGGGCCAGACCAGGGCCAGGGCCAGGACCAAGACCAGACCAGGACCAGACCAGAACTAAACCAGGACCAGACCAGGACTAAACCAGGACCAGACCAGGACTAAACCAGGACCAGACCAGGACTAAACCAGGACCAGACCAGGACTAAACCAGGACCAGACCAGAACTAAACCAGGACCAGACCAGGACTAAACCAGGGCCAGACCAGGACTAAACCAGGACCAGACCAGGACTAAACCAGGACCAGACCAGAACTAAACCAGGACCAGACCAGGACTAAACCAGGACCAGACCAGGACTTAACCAGGACCAGACCAGAACTAAACCAGGACAAGACCAGGACTAAACCAGGACCAGACCAGGACTAAACCAGGACCAGACCAGACCAAACCAGGACTAAACCAGGACCAGACCAGGACCAACACCAGACCAGGGCCAGACCAGGGCCAGGGCCAGGACCAAGACCAGACCAGGACCAGACCAGAACTAAACCAGGACCAGACCAGGACTAAACCAGGACCAGACCAGGACTAAACCAGGACCAGACCAGGACCAGACCAGGACTAAACCAGGACTAAACCAGGACTAAACCAGGACCAGACCAGACCAAACCAGGACTAAACCAGGGCCAGACCAGGACCTTTATTCATCAGCTCTGCTCTGATTGGTCCAGTGTCTGAATGTAATTCAGCAAATGTTCATCTCATCAATAT
>CM072148.1:401634-517079 GCA_036850595.1 Rhyacichthys aspro | reverse complement strand
TTAGTCCTGGTTTAGACCTGGTTTAGAGCCCTGGTTTAGACCTGGTTTAGACCTGGTTTAGCCTGGTTTAGACCTGGTTTAGACCTGGTTTAGAATGAACTGGCCTGGTTTAGACCTTGTTGTCTGGTTTAGACCTGGTTTAGGTCCTGTTTTGGACCTGGATTTAGTACTGGTTTTGAGTCCTGGTTTGGACCTGGTTTAGACCTGGTTTAGGCCTGGTTTGGGCCTGGTTAGACCTGGTTTGGACCTGGTTTTGACCTGGTTTAGACCTGGTTTAGACCTGGTTTGGACCTGGTTTAGACCTGAGTTCAGACCTGGTTTAGTTACCTGGTTTAGACCTGGTTTAAACCTGGTTTAGACCTGGTTTGGTCCTGGTTTAGTCCTGGTTTAGACCTGGTTTAGACCTGGTTTAGTCCTGGTTTAGACCTGGTTTAGTCCTGGTTTAGTCCTGGTTTAGACCTGGTTTAGACCAGGTTTAGTCCTGGTTTAGACCTGGTTTAGACCTGGTTTAGACCTGGTTTAGACCTGGTTTAGTCCTGGTTTAGACCGGGTTTAGTCCTGGTTTAGTCCTGGTTTAGACCTGGTTTAGACCTGGTTTAGTCCTGGTTTAGACCTGGTTTAGTCCTGGTTTAGACCTGGTTTAGACCTGGTTTAGTCCTGGTTTAGTCCTGGTTTAGACCTGGTTTAGACCTGGTTTAGACCTGGTTTAGTCCTGGTTTAGTCCTGGTTTAGACCTGGTTTAGACCTGGTTTAGTCCTGGTTCAGTCCAGGTTTAGACCTGGTTTAGTCCTGGTTCAGACTTGGTTTAGTCCTGGTTTAGTCCTGGTTCAGACCTGGTTCGGTCCTGGTTTAGAACCGGTTTAGACCTGGTTTAGATCTGATTTAGTCCTGGTTCAGAACTGGTTTAGTCCTGGTTTAGACCTGGTTCAGTCCTGGTTCAGTCCTGGTTTAGACCTGGTTTAGACCTGGTTTAGACCTGGTTTAGTCCTGGTTCAGTCCAGGTTTAGACCTGGTTTAGTCCTGGTTCAGACTTGGTTTAGTCCTGGTTTAGTCCTGGTTCAGACCTGGTTCGGTCCTGGTTTAGAACCGGTTTAGACCTGGTTTAGACCTGGTTCAGTCCTGGTTCAGTCCTGGTTTAGACCTGGTTTAGACCTGGTTCAGTCCTGGTTCAGTCCTGGTTCAGTCCTGGTTTAGACCTGGTTTAGACCTGGTTTAGTCCTGGTTCAGTCCAGGTTTAGACCTGGTTTAGTCCTGGTTCAGAACTGGTTTAGTCCTGGTTTAGACCTGGTTCAGTCCTGGTTCAGTCCTGGTTTAGACCTGGTTTAGACCTGGTTTAGACCTGGTTTATAGTCTTGGTTCAGACCTGGTTCAGACCTGGTTTAGTCCTGGTTTAGTCCTGGTTCAGACCTGGTTCAGACCTGGTTTAGTCCTGGTTCAGTCCTGGTTCAGTCCTGGTTTAGACCTGGTTTAGTCCTGGTTTAGTCCTGGTTCAGACCTGGTTCAGTCCTGGTTCAGTCCTGGTTTAGACCTGGTTTAGAACTGGTTTAGACCTGGTTTAGTCCTGATTTAGTCCTGGCTTAGTCCTGGCTTAGACCTGGTTTAGTCCTGGTTTAGTCCTGGTTCAGACTTGGTTTAGACCTGGTTCAGTCCTGGTTCAGTCCTGGTTCAGTCCTGGTTCAGTCCTGGTTCAGTCCTGGTTTCGTCCTGGTTCAGACCTGGTTTAGACCTGGTTTAGTCCTGGTTCAGTCCTGGTTTAGACCTGGTTTAGTCCTGGTTCAGACTTGGTTTAGACCTGGTTTAGACCTGGTTTAGTCCTGGTTCAGTCCTGGTTCAGTCTTGGTTTCGTCCTGGTTCAGTCCTGGTTCAGTCCTGGTTTCGTCCTGGTTCAGTCCTGGTTCAGTCCTGGTTTAGTCCTGGTTCAGTCCTGGTTCAGACCTGGTTTAGTCCTGGTTCAGTCCTGGTTCAGTCCTGGTTTAGACCTGGTTTAGTCCTGGTTCAGACCTGGTTCAGACCTGGTTTAGTCCTGGTTCAGTCCTGGTTCAGTCCTGGTTCAGACCTTGTTTAGACCTTGTTTAGACAGACTGGAGCAGCAACAGCAGAGCGTGTCCCTGTTATATTAAACCAGCTGTAAGTGTTGAACAGGCTTGTTTTGAGGGTGTTCTGTGAGTGAAAATTAAACTTGGATCAGGTTTAATTTTGTTCTACTCTAATATTTTCCTCTTTAACTTTAACAAAAACCTCTCTATGATGCTACGCTCCTGAGGGACGCACTGACGAAATGACGCCACGCCCAGCGCCGTTACGTCAGCCGCAGTGACGTCATTGCTACTCTTCTGCTAGGGTATTTCACATTAAGAGTCCGTTTAATCTATTTACCGTTTGTTACTTTTCCATTTGTTTTTCTTTCACCTCATTATTGTATCTGACTCTTTATTATAGAACAGTTTAGACCTAGTTTAGACCTGGTTTAGACCAGGACCACAGTTAGTTGACACAGTTCTAGCAGGATTCTTTGACACATATCACCATCAGATCTCTGTCTCATTGGACCAATCAGAACCGAGCCCAGACTCGGTCTAAGTCATATCTGTGGCTTTCAGAGCAAGACCAAACCTGGACCAGGATCTGGACTTGGACCTGAACAGAACCTAAACCTAACCATGTTCCCGCCTGAATCCTTGCAGTCCTCCTCTGCGGAAAACTAGTCCGCTCTTATTGTGAAGGAGCTCTGTGTGTTTCCGGCGCGCGCCCGCGCCCTCCCCTGAGTGCGCGCTCGGACTCAGAGCAGCGCGAGGCGCGGCTGCGGCAGCGGATGGAGCAGGACCGGGACTGGGACCGGGACCAGGACTATGGCGCGGGACGGAACCAGCAGCGCGTGCACGAGGGAGCGCGCGCGACCGCTTACGGTGACGGTATCAGCCGCGAGCCTGGGCTTGAGCGCACTCTCACTGCTGCTGCTCGTGCTTGCCATCAGCACCGACCACTGGCACGAGACGGACACGCGCGCGCACAAGCGCAACTGTGACCGCGCGGGCGCGGACTCGACAGATCAAAAGAACCGCGACGAGCCCATCTTCCACCTGCCGCTCGTTGACGGGGGCGCGCGCGGCGCGGTGCTCAGGCCCGTGCACGTGGGCAGCCGCGAGGACGAGCTCCTCGAAAACTGGCGCGCGATCCTCGGGATGGGCATCCTCGAGACCGAGTGCGGGCGCCCGCTGTTCTCCACGCACGCGGGCCTCTGGCGGAAGTGTTACTTCAGAGGAAAGGACCCGGATATCGACAGGCTGATTGATAAAGGTAAGAGGGAAATCAGAGATCGATACGGCGGCCCCGTGGGTCAGGTGGGCACATGACTGGCCACGTGACTGCAGGTCCTGCGTAGACCTGATGCGCATAAATGATCACAAATCAATACAATCTGATGCAGTGTTTACTGAACATCAATAATCAGTAACATGTCCCACAGAAAACATTAGTCTGATCAGGATCAATAATCAATAACATGTCCCACAGAAAACATTAGTCTGATCAGGATCAATAATCAGCAAACACTGCTTTATTGTTGTATTATTGTTTTACATGAGTCTGCAGTTAATACAAATATATAATTTATAAAGAAACATAAACCAGACCAGGACCAGACCAGGACCAGACCAGGACCAGAACTAGACCAGGATCAAACCAGGATCAAACCAGGATCAAACCAGGATCAAACCAGGACCACACCAGGATCAAACCAGAACCAGACCAGGACCAGAACTAGACCAGGATCAAACCAGGATCAAACCAGGACCAGACCAGGATCAAACCAGGACCAGACCAGGATCAGACCAGGACCAGACCAGGACCAGGACTAGACCAGGATCAGACCAGGATCAAACCAGGACCAGACCAGGACCAAACCGGGATCAAACCAGGACCAGACCAGGATCAAACCAGGACCAGACCAGGATCAGACCAGGACCAGGACTAGACCAGGATCAGACCAGGATCAAACCAGACCAGGACCAAACCAGGACCAGACCAGGATCAGACCAGGACCAGACCAGACCAGGACCAGGACAGGACAGGACCAGACCAGGACTAGACCAGGACTAGACCAGGACCAGACCAGGATCAGACCAGGACCAGACCAGGACCAGACCAGGACCAGACCAGGACCAGACCAGGATCAAACCAGACCAGGACCAGACCAGACCAGACCAGGACCAGACCAGGATCAAACCAGGATCAAACCAGGACCAGACCAGGACCAGACAAGGACCAGGACCAGACCAGGATCAAACCAGGACCAGACCAGGATCAGACCAGGACCAGACAAGGACCAGGACCAGACCAGGACTAGACCAGGACCAGACCAGGACCAGACCAGGACCAGACCAGGACTAGACCAGGACTAGACCAGGACCAGACCAGGACCAGACTAGACCAGACCCAGGACCAGACCAGGACTAGACCAGGACCAGACCAGGACCAGACCAGGACCAGACCAGGACCAGGACCAGGACCAGGACCAGACCAGACCAGGACTAGACCAGGACCAGACCAGGACCAGACCAGGATCAGACCAGTATCAGACCAGGACCAGACCAGGACCAGACCAGGATCAAACCAGACCAGGACCAGGACCAGACCAGGACCAGACCAGGATCAAACCAGACCAGGACCAGACCAGACCAGGACCAGACCAGGATCAAACCAGACCAGGACCAGACCAGGATCAGACCAGGACCGGACCAGGACCCGACCAGGACCTGGACCAGGACCAGACACGGTTTAACCTGGTTCTGGTTCTGACAGGGATTGCAGAGCGGTGCACTCCAGTGAAGTACCACTTCTCTCAGCCGATACGCCTCCGGAACATCCCCCTGAACCTGACCCGGACCATCCAACAAGACGAGTGGCACTTGCTGCGTAAGTACTCACCTGGACTCACTTCGTGTCACCTGGACTCACCTGGACTCACCTGGACTCACCTGTGACAGCTGCAGATCCAGGTGAGACCAGGTATTTCCTGTCTCTGATGTAAACGTCTTGCTCTGCTCTGATTGGACGAAACACTAGCGCTGTATTTGTTTCTTTACTGTTGTATTTTCTGTTTAAACTCTGTAAAACTGGATCCGCTCTTTGTGAAGCCCTGGTCTTGTTTGGACCCGCTCTTTGTGAAGCCCTGGTCTTGTTTGGACCCGGTCTTTGTGAAGCCCTGGTCTTGTTTGGACCCGGTCTTTGTGAAGCCCTGGTCTTGTTTGGACCCGCTCTTTGTGAAGCCCTGGTCTTGTTTGGACCCGCTCTTTGTGAAGCCCTGGTCTTGTTTGGACCCGGTCTTTGTGAAGCCCTGGTCTTGTTTGGACCCGGTCTTTGTGAAGCCCTGGTCTTGTTTGGACCCGGTCTTTGTGAAGCCCTGGTCTTGTTTGGACCCGGTCTTTGTGAAGCCCTGGTCTTGTTTGGACCCGCTCTTTGTGAAGTCCTGGTTTTGTTTGGACCCGGTCTTTTCAGGCTCATTAGAGCAATGTGTCGCCACGGTAACCATCTATCGGCCCACCCCCCGCTGTGTCTCCACGGTGACAGGCCCCAGCCATCGCCACGGTAACCGTCTGCTGCAGTTTAACAAGGTTTTATCGTTTTAACTCTTACCGTTTATGTCCAGAGTTAAACTTTAAAGCTTAATATATTTATTACGAAACAGAAAACACTTTTCATGAACAACAGCTGCATCAGCCCTGTTCTGAACTGATCTTAACTGATCTGAACTGTTCTGAACTGTTCTGAACTGATCTGAACTGATCTGAACTGATCTGAACTGTTCTGAACTGATCTGAACTGTTCTGAACTGTTCTGAACTGTTCTGAACTGATCTGATCTGAACTGTTCTGAACTGATCTGAACTGTTCTGAAATGATCTGTTCTGAACTGATCTGAACTGTTCTGAACTGAACTGATCTGATCTGAACTGTTCTGAACTGATCTAAACTGTTCTGAACTGATCTGTTCTGAACTGATCTGAACTGTTCTGAACTGTTCTGAACTGATCTGTTCTGAACTGATCTGAACTGTTCTGAACTGATCTGTTCTGAACTGTTCTGAACTGATCTGAACTGTTCTGAACTGATCTGAACTGATCTGAACTATTCTGAACTGATCTGTTCTGAACTGATCTGAACTGTTCTGAACTGATCTGTTCTGAACTGTTCTGAACTGATCTGAACTGTTCTGAACTGATCTGAACTATTCTGAACTGATCTGTTCTGAACTGATCTGAACTGATCTGTTCTGAACTGTTCTGAACTGATCTGAACTGTTCTGAACTGATCTGAACTATTCTGAACTGATCTGTTCTGAACTGATCTGAACTGTTCTGAACTGATCTGTTCTGAACTGATCTGTTCTGAACTGATCTGTTCTGAACTGATCTGAACTGATCTGAACTGTTCTGAACTGAGCTGTAGTTTTGACTCTGTCTGGTGTTACTTTGACTCTGGCGTTATTTTTGCCTCTGTCTGGTGTTACTTTGACGGATGTATTTTTTTACTTTGTCTGGTGTTAGTTTGACTCTGGTGTTACTTTACTCTGGTGTTGTTTTCAGAACTGATCTGAACTGTTCTGAACTGATCTGAACTGATCTGTTCTGAACTGATCTGATCTGAACTGTTCTGAACTGATCTGATCTGAACTGATCTGAACTGTTCTGAAATGATCTGTTCTGAACTGATCTGAACTGTTCTGAACTGATCTGATCTGATCTGAACTGTTCTGAACTGATCTAAACTGTTCTGAACTGATCTGTTCTGAACTGATCTGAACTGTTCTGAACTGATCTGAACTGTTCTGAACTGATCTGTTCTGAACTGTTCTGAACTGATCTGAACTGTTCTGAACTGATCTGTTCTGAACTGATCTGAACTGATCTGAACTGTTCTGAACTGATCTGAACTGTTCTGAACTGATCTAAACTGTTCTGAACTGATCTGTTCTGAACTGAACTGATCTGAACTGTTCTGAACTGATCTGAACTGTTCTGAACTGATCTGTTCTGAACTGATCTGAACTGTTCTGAACTGTTCTGAACTGATCTGAACTGATCTGAACTGTTCTGAACTGATCTGAACTGTTCTGAACTGAACTGATCTGAACTGTTCTGAACTGTTCTGAACTGATCTGAACTGTTCTGAACTGATCTTAACTGTTCTGAACTGATCTGTTCTGAACTGACCTGAACTATTCTGAACTGATCTGTTCTGAACTGACCTGAACTGTTCTGATCTGAACTGATCTGAACTGTTCTGAACTGATCTGAACTGATCTGAACTGTTCTGAACTGAACTGTTCTGATCTGTTCTGAACTGATCTGAACTGATCTGAACTGTTCTGTTCTGAACTGATCTGAACTGTTCTGAACTGATCTGTTCTGAACTGATCTGAACTGTTCTGAACTGATCTGTTCTGAACTGATCTGTTCTGAACTGATCTGAACTGTTCTGAACTGATCTGATCTGAACTGATCTGAACTGATCTGAACTATTCTGAACTGATCTGTTCTGAACTGATCTGAACTGTTCTGAACTGATCTGTTCTGAACTGATCTGTTCTGAACTGATCTGTTCTGAACTGATCTGAACTGTTCTGAACTGAGCTGTAGTTTTGACTCTGTCTGGTGTTACTTTGACTCTGGCGTTATTTTTGCCTCTGTCTGGTGTTACTTTGACGGATGTATTTTTTTACTTTGTCTGGTGTTAGTTTGACTCTGGTGTTACTTTACTCTGGTGTTGTTTTCAGAACTGATCTGAACTGTTCTGAACTGATCTGAACTGATCTGTTCTGAACTGATCTGATCTGAACTGTTCTGAACTGATCTGATCTGAACTGATCTGAACTGTTCTGAAATGATCTGTTCTGAACTGATCTGAACTGTTCTGAACTGATCTGATCTGATCTGAACTGTTCTGAACTGATCTAAACTGTTCTGAACTGATCTGTTCTGAACTGATCTGAACTGTTCTGAACTGATCTGAACTGTTCTGAACTGATCTGTTCTGAACTGTTCTGAACTGATCTGAACTGTTCTGAACTGATCTGTTCTGAACTGATCTGAACTGATCTGAACTGTTCTGAACTGATCTGAACTGTTCTGAACTGATCTAAACTGTTCTGAACTGATCTGTTCTGAACTGAACTGATCTGAACTGTTCTGAACTGATCTGAACTGTTCTGAACTGATCTGTTCTGAACTGATCTGAACTGTTCTGAACTGTTCTGAACTGATCTGAACTGATCTGAACTGTTCTGAACTGATCTGAACTGTTCTGAACTGAACTGATCTGAACTGTTCTGAACTGTTCTGAACTGATCTGAACTGTTCTGAACTGATCTTAACTGTTCTGAACTGATCTGTTCTGAACTGACCTGAACTATTCTGAACTGATCTGTTCTGAACTGACCTGAACTGTTCTGATCTGAACTGATCTGAACTGTTCTGAACTGATCTGAACTGTTCTGAACTGAACTGTTCTGATCTGTTCTGAACTGATCTGAACTGATCTGAACTGTTCTGTTCTGAACTGATCTGAACTGTTCTGAACTGATCTGAACTGATCTGTTCTGAACTGATCTGAACTGTTCTGAACTGATCTGTTCTGAACTGATCTGTTCTGAACTGATCTGAACTGTTCTGAACTGATCTGATCTGAACTGATCTGAACTGATCTGAACTATTCTGAACTGATCTGTTCTGAACTGATCTGAACTGTTCTGAACTGATCTGTTCTGAACTGATCTGTTCTGAACTGATCTGAACTGTTCTGAACTGAGCTGTAGTTTTGACTCTGTCTGGTGTTACTTTGACTCTGGCGTTATTTTTGCCTCTGTCTGGTGTTACTTTGACGGATGTATTTTTTTACTTTGTCTGGTGTTAGTTGGACTCTGGTGTTACTTTACTCTGGTGTTGTTTTCAGAACTGATCTGAACTGTTCTGAACTGATCTGAACTGATCTGTTCTGAACTGATCTGATCTGAACTGTTCTGAACTGATCTGAACTGTTCTGAACTGATCTGAACTGTTCTGAAATGATCTGTTCTGAACTGATCTGAACTGTTCTGAACTGAACTGATCTGATCTGAACTGTTCTGAACTGATCTAAACTGTTCTGAACTGATCTGTTCTGAACTGATCTGAACTGTTCTGAACTGTTCTGAACTGATCTGTTCTGAACGGATCTGAACTGATCTGAACTGTTCTGAACTGATCTGTTCTGAACTGTTCTGAACTGATCTGAACTGTTCTGAACTGATCTGAACTGATCTGAACTATTCTGAACTGATCTGTTCTGAACTGATCTGAACTGTTCTGAACTGATCTGTTCTGAACTGATCTGAACTATTCTGAACTGATCTGTTCTGAACTGATCTGAACTGTTCTGAACTGATCTGAACTGATCCGAACTGATCTGTTCTGAACTGATCTGTTCTGAACTGATCTGAACTGTTCTGAACTGATCTGTTCTGAACTGTTCTGATCTGAACTGATCTGTTCTGAACTGACCTGAACTGTTCTGATCTGAACTGATCTGTTCTGAACTGTTCTGAACTGATCTGAACTGTTCTGAACTGATCTGTTCTGAACTGATCTGAACTGTTCTGAACTGTTCTGAACTGATCTGAACTGATCTGAACTGTTCTGAACTGATCTGAACTGTTCTGAACTGAACTGATCTGAACTGTTCTGAACTGTTCTGAACTGATCTGAACTGTTCTGAACTGATCTTAACTGTTCTGAACTGATCTGTTCTGAACTGACCTGAACTATTCTGAACTGATCTGTTCTGAACTGACCTGAACTGTTCTGATCTGAACTGATCTGAACTGTTCTGAACTGATCTGAACTGATCTGAACTGTTCTGAACTGAACTGTTCTGATCTGTTCTGAACTGATCTGAACTGATCTGAACTGTTCTGTTCTGAACTGATCTGAACTGTTCTGAACTGATCTGAACTGATCTGTTCTGAACTGATCTGAACTGTTCTGAACTGATCTGTTCTGAACTGATCTGTTCTGAACTGATCTGAACTGTTCTGAACTGATCTGATCTGAACTGATCTGAACTGATCTGAACTATTCTGAACTGATCTGTTCTGAACTGATCTGAACTGTTCTGAACTGATCTGTTCTGAACTGATCTGTTCTGAACTGATCTGTTCTGAACTGATCTGAACTGTTCTGAACTGAGCTGTAGTTTTGACTCTGTCTGGTGTTACTTTGACTCTGGCGTTATTTTTGCCTCTGTCTGGTGTTACTTTGACGGATGTATTTTTTTACTTTGTCTGGTGTTAGTTTGACTCTGGTGTTACTTTACTCTGGTGTTGTTTTCAGAACTGATCTGAACTGTTCTGAACTGATCTGAACTGATCTGTTCTGAACTGATCTGATCTGAACTGTTCTGAACTGATCTGATCTGAACTGATCTGAACTGTTCTGAAATGATCTGTTCTGAACTGATCTGAACTGTTCTGAACTGATCTGATCTGAACTGTTCTGAACTGATCTAAACTGTTCTGAACTGATCTGTTCTGAACTGATCTGAACTGTTCTGAACTGATCTGAACTGTTCTGAACTGATCTGTTCTGAACTGTTCTGAACTGATCTGAACTGTTCTGAACTGATCTGTTCTGAACTGATCTGAACTGATCTGAACTGTTCTGAACTGATCTGAACTGTTCTGAACTGATCTAAACTGTTCTGAACTGATCTGTTCTGAACTGAACTGATCTGAACTGTTCTGAACTGATCTGAACTGTTCTGAACTGATCTGTTCTGAACTGATCTGAACTGTTCTGAACTGTTCTGAACTGATCTGAACTGATCTGAACTGTTCTGAACTGATCTGAACTGTTCTGAACTGAACTGATCTGAACTGTTCTGAACTGTTCTGAACTGATCTGAACTGTTCTGAACTGATCTTAACTGTTCTGAACTGATCTGTTCTGAACTGACCTGAACTATTCTGAACTGATCTGTTCTGAACTGACCTGAACTGTTCTGATCTGAACTGATCTGAACTGTTCTGAACTGATCTGAACTGTTCTGAACTGAACTGTTCTGATCTGTTCTGAACTGATCTGAACTGATCTGAACTGTTCTGTTCTGAACTGATCTGAACTGTTCTGAACTGATCTGAACTGATCTGTTCTGAACTGATCTGAACTGTTCTGAACTGATCTGTTCTGAACTGATCTGTTCTGAACTGATCTGAACTGTTCTGAACTGATCTGATCTGAACTGATCTGAACTGATCTGAACTATTCTGAACTGATCTGTTCTGAACTGATCTGAACTGTTCTGAACTGATCTGTTCTGAACTGATCTGTTCTGAACTGATCTGAACTGTTCTGAACTGAGCTGTAGTTTTGACTCTGTCTGGTGTTACTTTGACTCTGGCGTTATTTTTGCCTCTGTCTGGTGTTACTTTGACGGATGTATTCTTTTACTTTGTCTGGTGTTAGTTGGACTCTGGTGTTACTTTACTCTGGTGTTGTTTTCAGAACTGATCTGAACTGTTCTGAACTGATCTGAACTGATCTGTTCTGAACTGATCTGATCTGAACTGTTCTGAACTGATCTGAACTGTTCTGAACTGATCTGAACTGTTCTGAAATGATCTGTTCTGAACTGATCTGAACTGTTCTGAACTGAACTGATCTGATCTGAACTGTTCTGAACTGATCTAAACTGTTCTGAACTGATCTGTTCTGAACTGATCTGAACTGTTCTGAACTGTTCTGAACTGATCTGTTCTGAACGGATCTGAACTGATCTGAACTGTTCTGAACTGATCTGTTCTGAACTGTTCTGAACTGATCTGAACTGTTCTGAACTGATCTGAACTGATCTGAACTATTCTGAACTGATCTGTTCTGAACTGATCTGAACTGTTCTGAACTGATCTGTTCTGAACTGATCTGAACTATTCTGAACTGATCTGTTCTGAACTGATCTGAACTGTTCTGACCTGATCTGAACTGATCCGAACTGATCTGTTCTGAACTGATCTGTTCTGAACTGATCTGAACTGTTCTGAACTGATCTGTTCTGAACTGTTCTGATCTGAACTGATCTGTTCTGAACTGACCTGAACTGTTCTGATCTGAACTGATCTGTTCTGAACTGTTCTGAACTGATCTGAACTGTTCTGAACTGAGCTGTAGTTTTGCCTCTGTCTGGTGTTACTTTGACGGATATATTTTTTTACTTTGTCTGGTGTTAGTTTGACTCTGGTGTTACTTTACTCTGGTGTTGTTTTCAGATCTGCGCAGGATCACAGCTGGGTTTTTGGGGATGTCTGCTGCGGTGTTACTCTGTGGGAGCATCGTGGCCAGTGTTGGGTTTTTCTGGGAAGAGAGTCTGACTCAACACGTCTCCGGACTCCTCTTCCTCATGGCAGGTAATAACACTGCACAGAATAAACACTGCACAGAGTAAACACTGAATAACACTGTACAGAGTTAAGACTGCACAGAGTAAACACTGAATAACACTGTACAGAGTTAACACTTCATGGAGAAACACTGAATAACTAATAATAATGTTGTTGGGACTGATTCTGACCCGCTCTCTCTCTGGTCCTGACCCTAGTTCTGTCCTGGTCTTTCTCTGGTTCTGTCCCTGGTCCTGACCCTGGTCCTGACCCTAGTTCTGTCCCAGTCTCTCTCTGGTTCTGTCCCTGGTCCTGACCCGGTCTTTCTCTGGTCCTGACCCTGGTTCTGACCCTGGTTCTGACCCTGATCCTGACCCTGTTTCTGTCCTGGTCTCTCTCTGGTCCTGACCCTGGTCCTGACCCTGTTTCTGTCCTGGTCTTTCTCTGGTTCTGTCCCTGGTCCTGACCCTGGTCCTGACCCTGGTCCTGACCCGGTCTTTCTCTGGTCTTGCAGGTCTCTTCTGCTCCATCTCTCTGTGCACCTATGCCTCCAGTGTGAGCTACGATCTGTCTCGCAGTCCTCCGTTCATCTACGGTTTGCCGTCGGACGTGGAGCAGAACTTCGGCTGGTCTCTGTTCTGCGCCGGACTCAGTTTGGCGCTGACCGTTGCCGCTGGCTGCGTTGCCATGGTGACGCCCTGCCTGCGTCGCCGCAGCAACCAGAAAAGCACCGAGCGGCAGGACTCGGTTTGAAGCGTCCGATTGGAGCACCTCACTCTGTTTAAACGGACCCATCAGAGACCAGTACTCTGGACTAAACCAGGTTTTAGGAGGATTTAAATTGGTTTTAGATAGATCTGAACTGGATTTGAACCAGTTTCATTTGGATTTGAAAAGGTTTAGCTGGTTTTGATCAGGTTTAGATGGATTTGAACAGGTTTTAGATGGATTTGAACAGGTTTAGATGGATTTGAACAGGTTTTAGATGGACTTGAACAGGTTTTAGATGGATTTGAACAGGTTTAGATGGATTTGAACAGGTTTAGATGGATTTGAACATGGTTTAGATGGACTTGAACAGGTTTTAGATGGATTTGAACAGGTTTAGATGGATTTGAACAGGTTTAGATGGATTTGAACAGGTTTTAGATGGATTTGAACATGGTTTAGATGGACTTGAACAGGTTTTAGATGGACTTGAACAGGTTTTAGATGGATTTGAACAGGTTTAGATGGATTTGAACAGTATTAAATCCAGTGTTGTCTTTGTTCCTTATGTTTCATTATTTATTTCAGAAAGTGGTTTAAACACTGCATTAATTCCACTGAAACTGTTGGAGGTTTTTGAACCTGACTCTGATCCGTCAGAATAAACTCATTAAAAATAGAAACACTTTTTAAAAACTACACTCTGCAGCTTTAGTTTTAGTGGCTGCATTAACATTAACAATTAATAATAATCACATTAATAATCCCCTTTAAGTGATAAAGTGTCAGAAACTGTTGCAGAGTTACTCACTTATCAAAGCTTTATTCTCTTTAATGTGGTGTAGTTTCTATCAAGTGTTTCTTTAAACCAGTTTACTGCAGGTTTTGGAAAACACATTGAACTGAAATCAGCACTTTTCTCAAAACCATAATCATCATGTATTCTCAGTTTATTGCAAAATGCTGCAGTTTTAACAAAAACATTGAGATAATTTCAGAAAGTTTTTTTGAAAGATGGAATATTTGCTGTTGTTCGTGATCTTGCTGTAAATAGCTCAGAGCTGACGGTGTTTATTCATTAGTTTATCGTACGATATCCACAAAAACTACGTCTCCTTCGACGTCAAAGACTTTCAAAGACTTAAAAACTGATATGGCTCCAACTTTTGTTCTGTTTTTGCCCAAAATGTGCTGAATTTCTCTCAAACCAGCATCAGAAAACCACAGAGGCTCCACGTACACGTTAGAGTAGACCTGGTCCAGGTTCAGTCCTGGTTTAGACCTGGTCCAGGTTCAGTCCTGGTTTAGTCCTGGTCCAGGTTCAGTCCTGGTTTAGACCTGGTCCAGGTTCAGTCCTGGTTTAGACCTGGTTTAGACCTGGTTTAGTCCTGGTTTAGACCTGGTTTAGTCCTGGTCCAGGTTCAGTCCTGGTTTAGTCCTGGTTTAGACCTGGTTTAGACCTGGTTTAGTCCTGGTTTAGTCCTGGTTTAGACCTGGTTTAGTCCTGGTTTAGACCTGGTTTAGTCCTGGTTTAGACCTGGTTTAGACCTGGTTTAGACCTGGTTAAGACCTGGTTAAGTCCTGGTTTAGACCTGGTCCAGGTTCAGTCCTGGTGTAGACCTGGTCCAGGTTCAGTCCTGGTTTAGACCTGGTCCAGGTTCAGTCCTGGTTTAGTCCTGGTTTAGTCCTGGTTTAGACCTGGTTTAGTCCTGGTTTAGACCTGGTTTAGTCCTGGTTTAGACCTGGTTTAGACCTGGTTTAGACCTGGTTTAGTCCTGGTCCAGGTCTGGTTTAGTCCTGGTTTAGACCTGGTTTAGACCTGGTTTATTCAGACTCTGGACTCACCCAGAGCCTCTGCCTGATGCTGGTTTTGAAAAACAATTTTTATTATGTAATTTTTATTTTTTCATGGTTGTGGGGCCTTGTTTGTTTGTTTATTTATTTATTTATTGAAATGTCTCTTTCAGTTGTATCTCATTTTAATTGGATCTGACCTGCTTTTATTTGGTCTTGAACAGGTTTTATTTGGTCTTGAACAGGTTTTATTTGGTCTTGAACAGGTTTTATTTGGTCTTGAACAGGTTTTATTTGGTCTTGAACAGGTTTTATTTGGTCTTAAACAGACTGAGTTTTGGTGAAGATGTTTTTTTTCTTGGAGCCTTTTCGATGTGAATGTAACGAACAGATAATCAGACGTCACTGTGATGTCACTTCCTCTTTCTCCTGTATTTCCCGAAATTCCATGTTGTTCCCTGTAAATCCTAAGACCGGGATTTGGTGGAGTCCAGACCCGACTCCAGACCCGACTCCAGACCCGACTCCAGACCCGACTCCAGACCCGACTCCAGACCCGACTCGACTCCAGACCCGCTTTGTTTCTTATAAAGTTAAATGAATCTACGAAGGCCCAGAAGGTCAAACCTGCCTCAGTTCACTCTGGACCATGATCTGGACCAGGATCTGGACCAGGATCTGGCTGAGTCTGAACTGGTCTCAAGAAACAACCGATTTTAATTTCATCCAAAACTCACACGACGCACAACTTTATCCAACGTTTATAAATGACATAAAAACAAAGACTGCGTTTGGCCCCAGAGCCTCACGTTGGATCTGATTAATCCAGAATCAGACCTTCTCTACTGATCCTGAACAAACCTGAGAAAAACCTGGAGAAACCCCAAGAAGAGCTCTAGTCTGGACTCTGTGACTCTCCCCTCTGGTGTAGACCTGGTCTGGACCCGGTCTGGTGTAGTTTTAGTGAAGCCCTTTAAACTGATGCTGTTTATTCTGCTGTAAATAAAATAAAACTAATAAAACTCAAACTGACTCTGATTTTACTGACGTCACATTTAAATCCAATAAAAACTGGTAAATAGTCATTTGTTCAGGTTTTAAAGTCCAGACAAATCCAGTTTAAAGGAACGCTGCAGTACAAACCCCAGACCAGCAGAGGGCATTTGAGTTCGGGTTAAAGTTCAGACACATTTTGGGGGGCGACCCTGGCAGCCCAGCACGCGGGAGACCCGGGTTCGAGTCACTGTCTCTCCCTGATTCCTGTCCAACTGTCAATAACTACCATCAATAAAGGCCAAAAATAATGATTTAAAAAAAAAGTTCAGACACATTTTACCAAAAAAACGTAATTTTAGAAAAACAGAAACAGCTCAAATGATCAATAATCAATAACACAAAGATAAACACAGATCTGCACAGTCCAGACCTCAGGAGTCCAGGGAAGACCAGGGACGTCCAGTGAAGTCCAGGGAAGACCAGGGACGTCCAGTGAAGTCCAGGGAAGACCAGCAGCAGGCTTCAGTCCTGGACTCGAGGCTGGTTCCGGATCAGTCTTTGGACCCGGTCTAACACGGTCTGGTTTGGACTCACACAGTCCTGGTCTCGGTATGGAGCCGTTACCATGACGACACCTGCCACCTTTAGCTCCGCCCCCTGCGTCTCCACCGGAACCATGTTCATCCGGAGCCAGTCCTGCAGCCGGTCCCTGGTACGGTCCAAGTCCAGGTCCGGGTCAAGACCTGGGTCTGGGTCAAACAGGTTTTAGTGGGTGTTGAAGGGGTTTGAAATGGTTTCAGATGGTTCTGAACAGGTTTTAGTTGGTCTTACCTGGCTCTATAAACAGACAATCCAGTCTTTTCTTCTGGTCTGGACTTGGGTCTGGGTCTAAAACCTGGACTTGTTTTACTGCGTGGCCCAGGACCAGGCGGACTTCAGCGGGTCCATCCAGATCCAGCAAGACCAGACTGAAACCAGAGCAGAACCAAGTAAAACCAAGTCTAGACCAGAACTAACCCAGGACTAAACCAGGTCCCAACCCACAGCTCCTCGTGAGTCTGGATCCGTGTCACGTGACTCACCTGGCGGACACCGGGTCCACCGTCACAACGAACCCGCGCAGCTCGTGACCGTTGTCCGCGTGCACCGCCACTCTTTTGTACGTGAGCGCGCACCAGTGCGCGGGCCCGAGGCGGCGCCACTCGCTCTGCATTTTCCCGCCTCCTGTGGACCCGAACCGGGACGGAACCGGGTCAAATCAGATAAACCGACAGCACTCGATCCTCAGAGTCTGGTCCGTGCGCACACGCTCTGAGGCTCGGCCGGAAGCACGAACAAACAAAGGTTCCGCTGCTTTTAACTGTTCTCTGGGGCCACACTGCCCCCTGCCGGACACTCTGGGACACGCTTCTGTTTTAGGGAAAACTGCAGAAAAACACAAACTGTTCAAATCTGAGTCAAACTCTGGACCCCTAACTCCTAATCCCTAACCCCTAAACCCTAACCCCTAACCCCTAACTCCTAACTCCTAACCCCTAACCCCTAACTCCTAACTCCTAACTCCTAACCCCTAACCCCTAACTCCTAATTCCTAACTCCTAACTCCTAACCCCTAACTCCTAACCCCTAACTCCTAACTCCTAACCCCTAACCCCTAACTCCTAACTCCTAACCCCTAACTCCTAACCCCTAACCCCTAACTCCTAACTCCTAACTCCTAACCCCTAACTCCTAACCCCTAACTCCTAACTCCTAACCCCTAACTCCTAACCCCTAACTCCTAACTCCTAACTCCTAACTCCTAACCCCTAACCCCTAACTCCTAACTCCTAACTCCTAACCCCTAACTCCTAACCCCTAACTCCTAACTCCTAACCCCTAACTCCTAACCCCTAACTCCTAACTCCTAACCCCTAATCCGTGAAACGAACTCTGTGGTAAATGATTATAAAGCTGTAAATTAAAATATATTAAATAGTCAGATTTTACTTTTTGTGCTGAGTTTTTCTCTGAGTCCCGCCCAGTCCTCTTAAGTCCTGTTCTTAAGTCCTGCTCTGATCACACTCTCAGCTCAGCCCCAGGAATCCAGGCCAAGACCAGCGCAAGACCAGAGCAAGACCAGACCAGGATCAAACCCACACCACTTCAAACCAGGACCAAGACCAGTATCAGGAGCAGGACTATGGCAGACTCCAGCAGCAGTGGTCTCCCAGATTCTTCCTCAGGATTTACCTCAGTCCAGGACTTCACCAGACCAGGTACAGACCAGGACTGAACCAGGACTAAACCAGGTCTAAACCTGGACTGAACCGGACTGTGAGTCTCATTACAGTAAGACATTTTGTTTCTGTTTTTTATTAAAATCATAATGTTCCATCTGGTTCTGTTCGGTTTTGAGATGCCAAGGTTTTGACTTTTTAATCTGGGTCCAGAGCGGGTCCAGTCCGGACTGGACTTTGGTGCGGTCTAACCTGGTTTAACTCCAGTCTAAACCCAGTCTTACTCCAGTCTAACCTGGTCTAACCCGGTCTAACACGGTCTAACCCGGTCTAACCCGGTCTAACCCGGTCAGCTGACTGTGAGAGGCCCATTGTTCTGGATAAGCCTCTTTCACAAACATCACATGCTAGAGCGTTTTTATGATGAAATATAAATCAGTGAAACTCAGAACAGAGCAGATTAATAATTACATCATTAAAACCTGAAACAAAAAAAGATATTTCAGCAAAACACTAATTTAATGTTTCAGATGAAAACATAAATCACATTCTGTCTCCTCTCAAGTAGAAATGTGACTTTAACAAAACACTAACGGTTGTCTAAAACAGTGACAAACCCTAATAGATTTGAGAAGAAGGAGAAAATCATTATTAACATCGGTAATATCTCGTTAATATAAACTAATATTTCAGATTTATTTATTTAAACATTCATCTTTTTGTGTTGCAGTGTTGATTAGTGTTGATTCTGAATCTGGTGTAAAAAAAAGGCTGCTGCAGCAAAGTTTATTAAACACTGAGTCTGGCACAGTTATTACCATCTTTCCATAATTATTAACATATGTTATAACAGCGCTGAGGCTGGTGCAGTGGGCGGAGCCTAAGAAGTCTGGTGCCGCCTTCTCTCTGTCTCTGTTGGTGTTGGTTTCCATGGCGACGCTTTCAGTCATCAGTGTGGTGTCATACCTGCTGCTCACCTGCCTCTGCATCACCATCACCTTCAGGTAACACTCCACATATGACCACACCCCCTCCACACCTGTGACCACACCCCCTCCACACCTGTGACCACACACCCTCCACACCTGTGACCACGCCCCCTCCATACCTGTGACCACACCTGTGACCACACACCCTCCACACCTGTGACCACACCCCCTCCATACCTGTGACCACGCCGGTGACCACACCCCCTCCACACCTGTGGCCACACCCCCTCCACACCTGTGACCACGCCCTCCACACCTGTGACCACAACCCCTCCATACCTGTGACCACGCCTGTGACCACACCTGTGACCACACCCCCTCCACACCTGTGGCCACACCCCTTCACAGTTTCAGAGTCAGACCTCAGTTCTATCTCTTTTGTTCCAGAGTTTATAAGGCAGTGATCCAGGCCCTGCAGAAATCTGATGAGGGACACCCTTTCAGGTAAAACACCTCCACTGATACAGAACTACCCCCCTTAGACCCCCCTGAGACCCCCCTCTGAAACCCCCAATACCACCCTGATACTGAATGAATGGCCAGCGCACTAATACTAAATGAATACTAATACTAAATGAATACTAATACTAAATGAATACTAATACTAAATGAATACTAATACTAAATGAATGACGAGCGTACCCCCCATTGACACCAGTAATTCCTTTATTATAGATGAGTGATATTTGGTGCAGACAAGCAACATGTGCAAAATACAAGTGTGTAATAACATTTACATGGTTTGCATCGAAAGGGCAAAAAGAACAACTTCCATCCATCTCTCCCCTCTGATCTGGGGCTGGGTCTCAGGGGCAGACACTCAGAATCTCTCCAGACACTTCCCCCATGGGACGTCAGCCCCACATCACTTGTTTGGGCTGAGCCCAACCGGGGCCTGGCTCCAGGGTGGGGCCCCGGTTGTACAATGCCAGGGGATGTAACGGTCCTTCTTTGTAAACTTGTCATAATGGGTTTGAAACTCAGCATCAGCACCGAAATACATAAATTGCCATATCATTTTTATTTTTTTATTTTTTTATTTAACCTTTATTTAACCAGGATAACCTCACTGAGATTAAAAATGTCTTTTCTAAGAGTGTCCTGGCCAAGACAGCAGCTCAAAATATTCAAAATATATACATTAGATGTATAATCATATTATACATTGTGTATTTTCCCAACATTTTGCAGGCTTCTTAAAGGGACCCCCGTGAGATAGCATCATGGCTCAACGTCGGCGCCAGGACAGGGTAGTGACGGCCCATCAATGGGCGCTTGCAGCTATAGTTTTATTTAAAATTTGAACACGTCCAAATATAGATACAAGAGGTTATTTATTGCTTTCTGAAATATTATTGCTCACATAAAGTTTTATTTTCCGAGTCTAAATGAGCTCATGAACAGCTTTGCTCTGATTAAAATTAGACCCTAGTCCTGGACCTGGGTCTGAGCCTGCTGTAGGTCTGAATGGGACCAGCAGGTGGAGCTCTGAGGCTGGGTCTCAGTTCAGCTCCTTCATTTAAACTCTACTTTTAACTGAAGTGAGGTCTAACCTGATCTGGTCTTGGTCTGGTCCAGGTCTCTCCTTGAACGGGACCTGGAACTTTCCCAGGACTCAGTTCAACAGTTCTCAGACCAGATCCGGATCCACATCAACAAAATCCTGATCCAGACCAGACGCCTGCTGCTGGTTCAAGACTTGGTGGACTCCCTCAAGGTCTGGACCAAAGGTGGACTTAAACCAGGACTGAGGCTAAAACCAAAGGGGACTGGGACGAGACTAGGACCAGTACTGGACCAGGGCTGGACTAGGCCTAAACTAGAACTAGACTAGGTCTAACGAGGTCTGGTCTCTTACAGTTGGCCGGAGTCATGTGGATCATGACGTACATTGGAGCAGTTTTTAATGGACTCACCCTCCTCATCCTCGGTAAGAACCAAGACCAGACCAGACCAGAACCCAGGTTTGGTCTGAGCTGGACTAAATACCTGCTCATTTCCCGAGTCTCTAGTTCAGTATTTACCATAAACTATTTACTAAAGAGTTGTTTTTGTATTATAAAGTGTTTAAAGTGTTTTATAAATAAAAGTATGTTGTGTTTTTAGCCGACGTCGGGGCTTTCACGGCTCCACTGCTTTATCAGAGGAACAAGGTCAGAGCGCCCCCTGCTGTTCACACACACATACTGTCTCTGAAGTGGTTTTATTTGGACATGGTCATGTTTTAAACTGATGTAAACAGGTTAAGAATGGTTTCTGATGTAATCTAAACAGGTTATGAGTGGATTTAGATTTAAACTGGTTTTAAAATGGATTTAGAAGCTTGAATAAACTTTAGAACCTGTAAAAAAAAAAAAATTAACAAAAAATCAATTAAAGTCTAACTAAACCCCATCATTAATACTGCTGAGTCCAAGTCTAGTCTAACCCCACTTCAGGTCTGGTCTTGGTCTAACTCTGGTCTCTGCAGGTCCAGGTGGACCAGTTCTGGAACCAGACTCAGAAGAAACTGGACCACGCTCTGCTCAAGTGAGTCCCATCCCTCTTCACTTTACCCAACACAAGATGGCCGCTGCTCCATGTTAATATTCTTCTGTTTGTTGCAGGTTTCAAGACCGACTTCCAGGAGCCGTCAAGAAACTCAAACCCGAGTGAAACCGTATTTATCTGTTTTCATCAATAAAAGAACAAAAAAATCTGTCTAGTGGTGATTTATTCAAGAAATTATAACATTTCAACAACTTTCAAGATTAGAAAAAAGAGGAAAACTGAACTAAAAAGCATTTAATCCTTCAGTCTGTGAACAGAGTCTGTTCCCATTGGGCTGGTGTCTGTTCCAGCTCAGCTTTAGAGTGACAAACCAAAAAAGACAAACAGAAACAGAGAAAAAAGAAATCAGCAGAAACATCTTCAGTTAAGAGCTGCAGTGTTTTTAAACAAAAACAACAAAAGGTATGTGTGAGTAATGTATGAGAGTAGTGTGAGGTAAAGGTGACTCAGTCGGTCCAGTAACCGGGAGGTTGGCGGTTTGATTCCCGCTCCCTCCTGTTCATACTGTCGTTGTGTCCTTGGGCCTTGCCTCCAGTGTCTGTGGCTCTGGTGGTGAGTGTGTTTGGTAAAGGTCAGAGGTTGGAGGCTGTGGGTGCAGAATGGCTGCCACATCTGTGTCAGTCTGCCCCGGGGCAGCTGTGGTGCAGAAGTCGTTTACCTCCAGTGTGTGACTGTGGAGTGAATGAATAATGGAGAGACTTAACTTTGATCCATTATTATTAACAGAGGCTGTTCAGGTACTTCGGTGAGATTTAAACAGTGCACAGTGACCTCACACTTTTCATCTGAAGGTGCTTCACTGACTCTAGAACAGAACCATAGACCTGGTTCAGCCCGGTCTTCCATCTCTGGTGGACTTCAGCTGCTGATTGGCTGGAGTTCAGTGGGATTAAGGATTTAAGTCTTTCTGAGAGTCTGGAGTCGTCTGCAGGAGTCACAGCTCGGACTCTACCTGGACTTGAACTTGTGCTGCTGGTTCTGCCTAGACTTGGACTTTGTCTCTGCCTTAGTCCTGGACTTGTTTAGATCGGATTCTAACAACCCGAGGTGAGACTCTTTAAAGTAGTTTGATTTAACTGGTTTTAATATTAGCTTTACTTTCAGCCCCAGTATTAGTTCATGTGGTCATTAGTTTTAGTATGAGCCGATTGATTTGATTCTGATGCCTTTATTTGAGAAGTTAGTAGATATTGATCCAGACAAAAACAGGGTTTGGTCATAAATACTTTAGGTGTGAGAGTGAAATGAAAGTGTTAAAGTGTGAGCTCCATCTGCTGCAGCAGCTTCAGAGATTTACTCACAGCTTTGGTTCACTGTGGTTTACTTCTGAACACGGAACAACGTCAGTTCTGTTTTCACTGTAGACTCTTCTTGAGACTCACCACGCTCTATATGTTCTTCTAAAACAGAGATGTCGGACTCTTTAAATGGCTTTAAATGTACCGTCTTAAATCGGTAGAGTTTGTGGAGTTTGTGGTGGATCTGTGGCCGACATGTTTATAAACAGCAGAAATATTTGTTTATAAAAGTTTGTGTGGACGGACCCTGACTCCAGGCGACACTTTAATCCTCCAGTATTTAGATAGAAAACTCTGGATTATCTGTGTATAATCAGTGTAATAATCTGTGTATAATCTGTGTAATAATCTGTGTATAATCTGTGTAAATAATCTGTGTATAATCTGTGTATAATCTGTATAATAATAATCTGTGTATAATCTGTGTATAATCTGTGTATAATCTGTATAATAATAATCTGTGTATAATCTGTGTAATAATCTGTGTATAATCTGTGTAAATAATCTGTGTATAATCTGTGTAAATAATCTGTGTATAATCTGTGTATAATCTGTATAATAATAATCTGTGTATAATCTGTGTATAATCTATGGATTATGTGTTTGTTGCAGATGCTGATGATGAACGACCGTTGGACAATAATGAACAACAGCAGCTCGGAGCTTGACTCAAAGCCACCAATCAGACGACAGGTACATCTGACCCCACCCACTGCCGTCATGGCCCCGCCCACTATATCACTGGCCCCGCCCCTTAACCATGATTTAAACTGTATTTATTCCAGTCACTGGATTAAACAGACAAAAGGTGAATAAATGTCTTTGATGAATGAAACAGATGATTTAAACGCCATCAGTGAAACTCGTGTAAGAGTTTTAAAGCCCACAGTTCACTCTCTAACAGTTTTTGAGTTCTGAAGTGTGACAATGTCAACCTCAAATAGAGCAAATCAAGAACTTAATCCATTTAATAAATTTAAAACGACTCAAAATAAACAAACTACAATAGACTAAAGTAAATACATAGAGCTGAAAACCTGATAAAAACACAGAGTGCACCAAAGAAACAGAAATAACAGTCCTGTCAGAACCAGAGCAGTGTCACAGATTCTGGGACCAAGCTGCTCTGGATTCGAAGGAAGCCGTGGAGGAAACTGAAAACTGTAGAAGAATTAAAGCCTGTTTTAATAGAAACTCTCCTGCAGCAGTGAGTCTGAGGACCAGGACCAGGGTCTGGATCTGATCAGGTCTAAAGCTCAGGAGGAAGTGACAGATGCTGCAGATTAACTCAAAGATTACCTCACTTTACCTCAGATTAATCAGATTGAACAAGATCAGAGCAGATTAACACCTGCCTCTGAACCACAGACCGTTCTGTGATGGGTTCGGGTTCAGGGTGAGAAAATGAAAAAATCTAAAACAGAACTGAAAACAGAACCTGTTCAATATGTTTCAGTGACACTTGAAATAAGAGTTTTTGTTCTAGAAATAATATAACCCTCAGGGTTTCCTCATGGGTTTTGTCGTTGTTTAGTTGGATCTGAACAGGTTTTAGTTAGACTTGACCAATTTTTCTCTTTAATCCTTCAGAGGTGCTGTCGGGTCTTGCTCTGGACTCTCTTGGTTTTGTTGGTCCTGGTTTCAGTGACGACTGCAACAGTCACTGCTCTGTATCTGAACCACATCCCTCTGCCTCTGCTCTCAGACAGGTAACACTCACCTGGACAGGTAACACTCACCTGGACTAGTAACTCTCACCTGGACAGGTAACACTCACCTGGACAGGTAACGCTCACCTGGACTAGTAACTCTCACCTGGACTAGTAACTCTCACCTGGACTAGTAACTCTCACCTGGACTGGTAACTCTCACCTGGACAGGTAACACTCACCTGGACAGGTAACACTCACCTGGACTAGTAACTCTCACCTGGACTGGTAACTCTCACCTGGACAGGTAACACTCACCTGGACTGGTAACACTCACCTGGACTGGTAACACTCACCTGGACTGGTAACTCTCACCTGGACAGGTGCAGTGCCTTTAGAACTAAGTCTGGTCTGTTCTTCTGCAGGTTTTCTTCTGCTTCTCTTGATCCTGGATTTGTTTCAAGACCCAGTCCCAGCTCTAGACCTGGTCCCGGTCCAGCCTCAGTGGGTCTAGATCCGGTCTTGGTCTCTCAAGTCCAGGTTTTGAAGAGGTGTCCGGATCTGAGCCAGAACCTTCTCAGACTCGAGGCTCTGCAGTCATCACTGCTCATGGCTCTGGCCAATCATGACGCAGCGCAGAGAGAGGGGCGGGGCCTGGTGCTGACCAGTCACGACACTGGCCACGCCCACCACGTTAGGAAAGAGGCGGAGTTCCTGCGAAATGAGGCGGAACTTCTAAAGAAAGAGGCGGAGTCTCTTCAGAAGGAGGTGGAGTCTCTGAGGAGGAGCCAGGAGAACATTTTACAGGTTTTTTTTATCAAAAGAAACCACTCAATATTTGTCTTGTTTTTGAGCAAAAGTTTAAAATGTTTAGTTGAACTGTTTGGCAAAAACCCTAAAGACCAGGACCAGGACCTGGACTGGGTCAGGTTTAGGAATACTGTTCTTTTTATAACATTATTCCAACAATAAGTAAATGATAAAAGTCTGACTCTGTTTCAGGCTCTGACCAGTTTCCAGACGTCTTTGACGAGGCCAGGCCCTCAAACAGGTGAGTTTTAAAGGCCACAGGTGACTTCTAAAGCCCACAGGTGACTTCTAAAGCCCACAGGTGAGTTCTGAAGGCCACAGGTGAGTTCTAAAGGCCACAGGTGAGTTCTGAAGGCCACAGGTGAGTTCTAAAGGCCACAGGTGAGTTCTAAAGGCCACAGGTGAGTTCTGAAGGCCACAGGTGAGTTCTGAAGGCCACAGGTGAGTTCTGAAGGCCACAGGTGAGTTCTGAAGGCCACAGGTGAGTTCTAAAGGCCACAGGTGAGTTCTGAAGGCCACAGGTGAGTTCTAAAGGCCACAGGTGAGTTCTGAAGGCCACAGGTGAGTTCTAAAGGCCACAGGTGAGTTCTGAAGGCCACAGGTGAGTTTATTCATTGGTTTTTGTTGAGTTTGTTTTTAAAATGTATCACAGTCTTTAAACAAGTCTGTTTCTAATGTCCACCTCTGACCTGGTCTCGGTCTGGTCTGGTCCTGGTCTGTTCCTGGTCTGGTCCTGGTCTGTTCCTGGTCTGGTCCTGGTCTGTTCCTGGTCCTGGTCTAGTCCGTCCCAGAGACTGCAGTGACCTATTAAAGTCTGGAGTGACGTCAGACGGAGTTTACTCCATTTATCCTCCTCATGAACCCAACGGCTTCATGGTTTTCTGCGACATGAGTACAGACGGAGGCGGCTGGACGGTAAGACCCACCAAAACCAGGTCTAATCCATCGTAAACCAGCTCATCTCATTGTAAAACCTTTCCAAATCCTCAGGTGATCCAGAGACGGGAGGACGGTTCAGTGGACTTCTTCCGAGGCTGGGACGCCTACAGAGACGGCTTCGGACGAACGACAGGAGAACACTGGCTTGGTTCAGTCCTCTTTGTCCTCCTTAGTCCTCTTTGTCCTCCTTAGTCCTCTTTGTCCTCCTTAGTCCTCCTTAGTCTATCTCTGAGTCTCTTCTGGTCCGGTCTTCCTCAGGTCTACAGAAGATCTTCGCTCTGACGGGTTCTGGAGGGTACGAGCTCAGGATCGACATGTCGGACTTCGAGAATGCCACGGCCTTCGCTCGGTACTCCGATTTCTCGGTGGGTTTGGACTCAGTGAATCCTGAGGAGGACGGGTTTCCGCTTTTTGTCGACGGGTTCTCGGGGACCGCAGGTAAGTCCAGACCTGGATCTTCCTCTGGTCTTTGGTCGTACTTCAGAGTTAAACCTGTCCCACTTCTGTTCAGCAGAACTTTAGAGTAAGACCAGCTCAGACCCAGACACAGGGAGTTTAGAGCGTATAGCCACCAGGGGGCACTGCTCCCTACAGTCCCTGCAGACCATAAAGTCCATCTAAAACCAGTTCAAATCCAACTAGAACTTGTTCATGAACTTGAATTGATGATGACCCTTAATCATTTTTAACTTTGTTCAAAATCACTCAGAGACCTAGATTTGAGTCAGAATCAGCAGCACCCAACCCATTTTACACTTTATCTTTGTAATAAAATATACAACTTAAAAACACAATAAAAATGAACAAAACTGACATATCACGTTTAGCTTTGTTTAAAGAACACACTTTATGGAGGAAAAGGTCTCTCTCTGAAACAGCAAAGACTGCTTGTCCTAGACTTACTATTCCCTATAAAACCTGTTCAAGTCTGTCTAAACCCTGTCCTAACACTGGTCTGGTTCTGGTTTCAAGGGGACTCTCTGCTAAAGCACTCGGGGATGCGGTTCACGACCCGGGACCGGGACCAGGACCAGTCCGAGACCAACTGTGCAGGTTTTTATCACGGCGCGTGGTGGTACCGCAGCTGCCACAGCTCCAACCTGAACGGACTCTACCTGAGCGGCTCGCACGCCTCGTACGCCGACGGAATCGAGTGGAGCAGCTGGACCGGCTGGCAGTACTCACTCAGGACCACCGAGATGAAGACCAGACCCAGACCAGGACCAGAAACCAGAGCACGGCCCTCAGGACAGAGAACAGCCCAAGAACAGACCAGAGAGCAGAGGACTGGACCAGGACTGGACCAGGACTAAACTCGGACTATAGAAGGTTTTGTTGTAAAAACAGAGTAAAGGTGTTATGGTAAAAGATAGTGATGATAAAAAGTGACAATATTTCAGAGTTTTGTAATAATCTGATGAAACTGAGTCCTGTTTGAATAAAACCATTTTAATAAAGTCTCAGAGCAGTTCTTTCGCAAATAAACCTACTTCAACTGCATTTGAACTGAATATAAGAGTTTTTAAACCAGAACTGGACCAGGTCTAAACACTGCAGAATTCATATTCTGAGCTTTTATTTTTTTATTTAACATTTCTTCAAACCTGAATAAAACCTTTGCACAGAGAAGTTTTACAAGTGACTTTTACAAAGTCTAAAATAAAAAAATATTTTTTTTCTTATTTTATTCTAAACTCTGAAACCAAGCATTTATTCATGAACAGGTTCTTCTAAAACAAAGAAACACCTCTCCTGATTGGTCCGATCCTGAATGCTCAATCCTGATTGGCTGATGGTCATCGTTGTGTTTTCTGACGAGCGTAAAGCTCCGCCCACTCCTTCACCACTGTGATGTCATCAGCACTTGCCGTTCCCTTGGCGACGAGATCAGAGCCACCAGCACTGCCATGGAAAATATTACAGACAGCCACCGCCCAATCAGACGCCAATAGAGAGGCCCCGCCCTGAAACCAGCCAATCACAGATGAGTAGGGGTTAAGAGCCAAGCTAGTCCTGGTTTAGTCCTGGTCTGGTTCAGTCTGGTCTACCTTTGGGACTTGGCAGGCACAGAGGATTTTCCCAGAATGCACTTGGGCCAAAAGCATCACAAAACAATCTGGAGCCAACAAAGAAAACTGGTTCACGGTCTTCATCAGGACCTGGAAGACAAGACCGAGTTAGACCAGGTTAGACCTGGTCCAGACCTGATCCAGACCTGGTTCAGGCTGGTCTTACCGACAGAGAGTCAGTCTGGATGTGGTCTACAGTGAGTCCTGGTTCTGGTCCATGTTTGTGGATCAGGGTCTGAGCCTCTTCCTTCGCCTGATGATTAAAACAAAACATAAACAGAGACATAAACAAACAAACCCAGTTACTGCAACAGACTCAGAAACAGGTTAAAACAGGTTATTTATTCTAATGGCGGCCATTTTGTCCATAGTGATGACTGAAAACCATCCTATTATTCCAGTGACAGTTACGCAATGTCTCTCCAATTTAAAAATCAACTGGAACCTCGGGATGGTCAATATTCTATCATTTGCGATAAACCGATAAAAAATCTCTCCACGATACGAATTCGTCTTATTGCGATACGATAAAGCCTCGCTGATGACGTAAGCGTCCCATTCACAGTTCACATGCACCTTGTGCTCAGTGAAAAAAATAATGGCGGAAGGCGGACGCGAAGCAGAGGATTTTGTTGTTAAACGGGGAGCTACCTCAACAGTTTGGACCTGGTCCAGTTATTGCAAATCAGATGTGAATCAAACCATCGTAATTTGTAGAGTTTGCAAAAATGCGGTCGCTACAAAGGGCGAACTTTGTTTCTTTATCAGGTTACTGTAATTTTATCTGGTTTATTTGCACTAATTTTGTAAAATAACTGAAGACAGGTTGCTTTCCCTGTTCTCTGCACATTGTGCCAGTGTTTGCATTATAAAAGTAAATAAATACAGAATCTGATTACAATTCCATCTTGTATTGAATTATTATTGTAACTGTTATCATGGAATGTTTTTCAGCACAGATGATCTCTGCTTAAAGAATATTAAGTAAACAGTGGCGATGAACGGTGAACGATGACTGAACTGAATTGATATCGTTATCGCAGTAAATACCAGAAAATATTGTGATATACTTTTAAGCCCATATCACTCATCCCTACTGGAACCATGTTCTATCTTCGACCGAGTCACGGCACATTCACCTGTTTGGTCTCCAGTTTGCGGAGGCAGGTGTTGGAGGTTCTCTGCAGGGACTTAAGTCTGTTCTGGAGCTCCCTTCTCTGCCACTGAGGGATACAACCACTGTCCACTTCCTGCAGACAAAACCCAGGGTTAAACACCACTGTCCACCTCCTGCAGACAAAACCCAGGATTAAACACCACTGTCCACCTCCTGCAGACAAAACCCAGGGTTAAACACCACTGTCCACCTCCTGCAGACAAAACCCAGGGTTAAACACCACTGTCCACCTCCTGCAGACAAAACCCAGGATTAAACACCACTGTCCACCACCTGCAGACAAAACCCAGGGTTAAACACCACTGTCCACCTCCTGCAGACAAAACCCAGGATTAAACACCACTGTCCACCACCTGCAGACAAAACCCAGGGATAAACACCACTGTCCACCTCCTGCAGACAAAACCCAGGATTAAACACCCCTGTCCACCACCTGCAGACAAAACCCAGGGATAAACACCACTGTCCACCTCCTGCAGACAAAACCCAGGATTAAACACCACTGTCCACCACCTGCAGACAAAACCCAGGGATAAACACCACTGTCCACCTCCTGCAGACAAAACCCAGGATTAAACACCACTGTCCACCACCTGCAGACAAAAACAAGGGTTAAACAACACCATCATTAAACTTTTCTGGTAAAATGCAGAAACATTGCTAGAAAAGAGTCATGCGTGAAAGGGACTTTAGAATTCTGGACCCGTTCTGGTCCTGTCCTGGTCCTGTCCTGGTCCTGTCCTGGTCCTGTCCTGGTCCTGTCCTGGTCCTGGTCCTGTCCAGGTCCTGGTCCTGGTCCTGATCATGGTCCTGATCCTGATCCTGTCCAGGTCCTGGTCCTGATCATGGTCCTGATCATGGTCCTGATCCTGTCCAGGTCCTGGTCCTGATCATGGTCCTGATCCTGTCCAGGTCATGGTCCTGATCATGGTCCTGTCCTGATCCTGATCATGGTCCTGATCCTGGTCCTGATCCTAATCATGGTCCTGATCATGGTCCTGATCATGGTCCTGATCCTGGTCCTGATCCTGGTCCTGATCCTGGTCCTGATCATGGTCCTGATCATGGTCCTGGTCCTGATCATGGTCCTGATCATGGTCCTGATCATGGTCCTGGCCTGGTCCTGATCATGGTCCTGTCCTGATCATGGTCCTGGTCCTGATCATGGTCCTGATCCAGTCCTGGGGTACTCACGTTGGTCAGGAGCCCGACCTCTTTGGCCAATCGTTGAGCTGCAATCAGAGAGTTGGGGGCGGAGCCTGTAATTCTGGTCCAAAGAGAGTCCACTTCCTGTTCCAGAGCCACGCCCATCTCCCGAGCCTGGAACAGACCAATCAGAAACCAGCTACAGATAGACACAGCAAAGACTCTTCATGAAGAGGTTACTACGAGTATAAAATAAAAACTATAAATCAAATAAACTCTGTGTGTATGTTTATTTTTACAACAATGAAAATTCTGATGAATTGGGGTGTGGGTCGGTCCCGGGTCAGTACCCATTGGGTTCAGTAGCCGTCAGTCCCGGGTCAGTCCCAGGTCGGTCCCGAGTCAGTAGCGGTTGGTCCAGGGTTGGTCACAAGTCAGTACCCGTCGGTCCCGGTTCAGTTCCCGTCGAGTCCGGGCCAGTCCTGGGTCGGTCCCGGGTCAGTACCCGTTGGTTCCAGGTCAGTCCCGGGTCGGTCCCGGGTCAGTACCCGTCGGGTCCAGTTCAGTTCCCGTCGGGTCCGGGTCGATCCCGGGTCAGAACCCGTTGGGTCCGGGTCGGTCCTGGGTCAATAGCCGTCAGGTCCGGGTCGGTTCCGGGTCGGTCCCGGGTCAGTACCCGTTGGGTCCAGGTCGATCCCGGGTCAGTACCCGTTGGGTCCAGGTCGGTCCCGGGTCAGTACCCGTCGGGGTCAGTAGCCGTCGGTCCCGAGTCAGTCCCGGGTCGGTACCTGTCTGGCCATGGAACCGGTCACAGCCAGCACTCGACTGATTCCTTTTATGAACTGTCTCTCGGAGACGACCAGGACATCCTTCAGGTCTGAGGTCTGCATCGCGTGACTACAACAGAGAAAACCATTGAAAACCAGGTCAAGTCCTGCTAAAGTCAAGTCAACTACAACCAAAACCAGGTATAATCCAAACAAAACCAGTTCAGGTCCAGTATTAAACTAAACCTGCTCTAATCTCTCTAAACTCCCTCACGTTCCGCAGCAGAGCTCCACTGAAGTCTGGTCCTGGTCCTGGCCTTGCTTCTGGAGCAGCGCTGAGACAGAAAGTCCCACTGAGACCACTCGGGCAGGGTCAGGATAAACCTGAAGACACAAGAACATAGAACAGAGAAACAAGACTAAAGACCGGGTCTGAACCAGGACCGCACCAGGACTGACCTCGTCCACAGTCCGGACTCCCCTCAGGTTCAGGGCGGTCTTCAGGGGCAGGTCTTCACAGTGGACCTTCAAATCCGACTGTACCAGGTTTTTGAGACAATGGTCGATCTGCAGCAGCTGAGGTCCAGTGAGAGTAGACTGAACCGGGACAGGGACCAGACCGGGACCAGACCAGAGACAGGAGACAAAAACAGGGTCAGAACCACAAATAAAACAGTTCTGAACCAGGTCTAACCCAGATCTAGACCACACCCAGGACTGACCTTGGCGCTGAAGTCGAAGCGGACCCTGTCTGGAGACACATGGGAACCTCTCTGATGAACGGTTGGACCCAGGACCTTCCTCAGTGCGAAGTTCAGGAGGTGAGTCGCCGTGTGGTTCACCATCAGAGCCACGCGATTGGTCTGCAGCCAACCAATCAGAGAAGAGTTCACAGTCAGGACCAATCAGAGAAGAGTTCACAGTCAGGACCAATCAGAGAAGAGTTCACAGTCAGGACCAATCAGAGAAGAGTTCACAGTCAGGACCAATCAGAGAAGAGTTCACAGTCAGGACCAATCAGAGAAGAGGTAGACATAGGAGGCAGTGTGAAACACAGGCTGTGTCCTAATCCTCTCCTGGTCCCTAATTCCTAGTCCCAAGAAGCCAAAGGTGATGACATTCAATAAATGTGTCGCTGAATCTGTTTAAAACCTTATTTATGTCATCCGAACGTAATCAGATTTTTAAATATTTTGTGTTCCTTTGCTTCATTTGTACAATTTGTGTATAAACCAGGTCTAGTTACAGGAAGGAGAGGTTTCTGAGTTTTAGTTGGTTTCATTTGATCTAACTCACTTGGATGCAGAGAAACTCAAAACACTTGCAAAAATAAAACAATTTAAGACTTGGGCAGGACTAGGACTGGATTGTGTGAGTTTTAGCTGTGGTCTGTTGGAGCCAACCCTCACGACAGCCCACTGTCCACTGTTCTGTCAATGGCCCACTCAAACCAAACTGAAAACCCTCTGGTCCTGGTTTTACTAGTTTTCCTGCAGCTGAAGTCCAACCTGGTCCAGGTGGAGCCGGACCCGGTCTCCGACCTTCAGAGGCTCTGTCACCGTGACGACGTGAAGAACATACCCCCCACAGGAAGTGACGGCCTCCAGCGGGAAAACCACTTCCTGTAACAGAAACAACACATCCTCAGGACTAGGTCTCGGTCTAGTCTGGCCTTAACTGGTACTCATCTCACCCACTCCTGGTTCAGTCCAGTCTGTGTCTAGTCTGGTCCTGGTCTCACCTGGACTCGGTCCAGGGTGACATAGCCCTGGTCCTGGGACTGTCCTCCTCGCTCTGAGTAGAAGCAGGTCTGGTCCAGGACTAGTCCACAGAGTCCCTCGGAGACCTGCTGAACTAAAGACCGTCCAAAGACCAGAGCCAGGACCTGGGCCTTGCAGTCTGGGAAAACTGAGAAAGTCCAGATAAAACCAGGTCAAATTCAACTAAAACTGAGTGAAAGTCCAGATTAATCCAGGTCAAATCCAACTACAACCAGGAGAAAAAACAGCTAAACCTGATCTAATCCCTCATAAACCTGATCTAATCCCTCTTAAACCTGTTCTAGTCCCTCATAAACCTGATCTAATCCCTCTTAAACCTGTTCTAGTCCCTCTTAAACCTGATCTAATCCCTCATAAACCTGATCTAATCCCTCATAAACCTGATCTAATCCCTCTTAAACCTGTTCTAGTCCCTCTTAAACCTGATCTAATCCCTCATAAACCTGATCTAATCCCTCTTAAACCTGTTCTAGTCCCTCTTAAACCTGATATAATCCCTCTTAAACCTGTTCTAATCCCTCTTAAACCAGTGGTAAACCCGGTCCTCACCGTAGCGTCCATTCTGTCGCTCATAGGAATAAATGGGACGCTCGTCAGTGTGAGGAACTCGTTGCTGCTGAAGCTTGTTCAGAGTCAAAACGTCCAAACTCATGACATCATCAGCCACTGGCAAATCAGACGTTACCTGGAGGATGACATCAGGATTTACCAGGCAGATTTCACAGACCGTACAGAGAAATACGAAGGAAATCTCTAGTGCGGTTTCCCCGGTTTGTCTGGTCTTTAGACCTGGTCCAGACCTTGTGCTGGTCTTTGATCCGGTCCAGTTCTTCTCGGTCTACACGGACTCTCTTTTCCTCCAAAACCAGATCCACCAGGTCCAGAGGAAAACCCAGGTCTCGGTGCAAGGACCAGGCCACAGACGCTACAGAACCGAGAGTAGAGTAGAAACAGGAAAAGAACGAGAAAAACAGGAATTAAACAGGACTTAATGGACTTTTCAAGTTTCAAGTCCAAGTCCAGGTCATTAAAGACGAGTCTGAGCCCAAGCTGTGAGAGAGAGGCTGATGGGAGCTGTAGTTTGTACCTAGAGCAGGGGCTGATGGGAGCTGTAGTTTGTACCTAGAGCAGGGGCTGATGGGAGCTGTAGTTTGTACCTAGAGCAGGGGCTGATGGGAGCTGTAGTTTGTACCTAGAGCAGGGGCTGATGGGAGCTGTAGTTTGTGGTAGTTTGTACCTGGAGCAGGGGCTGATGGGAGCTGAAGTTTGTGGTAGTTTGTACCTGGGAAGAGCGAGCCTGGAGCCATCTTGTTAAGCGAGCGCTGGATCAGTCTGGTTCCCTGTTTCAGAGACGATAAGAACTGGACCTCGTTCTCGTTTATTACCTCCATAATCTGAAACAAAATACATAATTAATGAGGCCGTTTACATGCATACTAAAAATCAGATCATTATCAGATTTCTGGAGATATCAGCTTATTCAAGTGATCATGTAAACAGCTTAATCTGATTTCCTTTATCTGATGATGACAGTAATCTGATTATGAGAAATCGGATTAACACACCTAGATAAACACAAGAAACAAGGAGTATAAACGAAGGACAGCAGCAGCGTGGAGCCTGTTTTGCAGATCTATCCACCTTATTCCTAGCCCCCATGAGCCCTTGCGTGAAATATGCGACAAACTTCCGGTTTGAGCCGGAACCGGCGTTTGTTCACTTGGCAACCATATACACACGACGCCGACCGTTCGCGCTAATCCACTTTTTATGAGCTTTTAGAAAGGTGAACTATGTGGGAACACCAGCTGTCACAGTTCAAACGGGACAACGTCACAATCCCCCTGCCTTCTGCACTACAGGGGTGGGTGGATGATGTGAAAATTTGGCCAAAAATTACATACAATAGCATTTTTAGCTACAGCGAGGCAATGAACAATCTTAAGAGCTCTGAGGCTTATCAGTACCTGCACAGTAATAAGGTTGGTTGTGTTGTGTTAAAAGAGGTGGGACACAATCTTATTCACTTAAAAGCAGACGTAGAGCCGAGCCAAAGCCTTAAAATCCATCATCACCAAGCCTGGGTTTTAGTTTCTACATCCCGTGAAATACAAACAGCAGGTTGTTCGTGTATTGCAGGTCAAGGCAGGTCTTGCAGCCATGCTGCTGCCATCCTTTGGAAGGTACATGTTGTAAATATAAACTGTAGCAACTCTCGCAGCCACACTCTCTCTTAGTCCGCTTTGGATGTCGCTCTTGTAGCCAATGTTCCCTCTAATTTTTCATGTGTCTGGGCATACACACAAGCTTCCTGAGCACACTGAGGACCACTGTGAGCAACATCAGATGTGCACGCTGTGGCCACACACCAGTATCACACTTGTTCAAAACCTTGGATCATAGCAAGTTACATGGCTTATTAAAATAAAATCAAATTACAGCAAATTACAGCATTTCTTTTTTACTTTGGCTTGGTGAGTGATAAGGGGGTTAGCATTTGTGTCTCTTAACTCTGCCGCACTGTTGTTAGCTAGCTAACCTGCACGGCGCGTATAGGCAGGGCACATATACAAGCACTGTCAATGCTATGATTGGCTGCGTAGCGTAAGTGAACCTTATCGTATCATTGGCTGGACACCTGTCACTCACTGAGTTACAATGCAAAATGGTACAGAAAACAATATTATTGGTCTAATTAATTAGATTAGGTCTAATATTAGATATTATTTAATATGTTTATATTGAATTTTATTTTATGCCTCTGCATAGATTTTCTTGTGCGCTGAGAATGTGCGAGCAGTGCGCAATTGCACAAGCGCGCCGCTTAGAGGGAACATTGCTTGTGGCCACAATTTCAACTTCCTCTGGTTGTTCGTACAACCACGAACAGCGCAACATGTTCACGAGCCATGCAAGTAACATGTAGTAACATCAACAAGTAACATCTTCCTCAACTTTCAAATAAACCGCTACCAGTAACAGAAACCCACGCTGCAAGCCAACAGCTAAACGCTATTTCTGGTATCTCACCGGAAGTTGCTCGCATAATCGTTTCTACATGAGCTGGACCAGGAATAAGGAGGATAAACTCCACATTAGGAGCTAATGCTAACGCTAAGACCACAAGCATCACCAATTTCAACAAGACAAGACCAATGTTTTGAAAATAACAGGAGGGAAGTTTGTGTCTTACGTCACTACGTACGAACATACTCAAAAGAAATCCAACAATGGACTGTAACATGTAAACCAGGGTTTTTTGATTATCGCACTTCAGAAGTACATATAAACAAGTCAAATCAGATTTTTGCTATTATCTAATTACTCACAGTTATTGGATTATTCTGGTCATGTAAACACGCTCATTGTCTGGCCAGACTAAAGGGATTATTCATCTGAGCCCAGACTAAAGGGATTATTCATCTGAGCCCAGACTAAAGGGATTATTCATCTGAGCCCAGACTAAAGGGATTATTCATCTGAGCCCAGACTAAAGGGATTATTCATCTGAGCCCAGACTAAAGGGATTATTCATCTGAGCCCAGACTAAAGGGATTATTCATCTGAGCCCAGACTAAAGGGATTATTAGTCCGAGTGGTGTGGTACTAACCCGTTGTTGTTCTAAGAGTAGCTCCGGATAAATGTCGCCCTGAAAAACAGAATAGGGTTATTCTAGGATTTTAATAACTTCATCTTTGGTTTAATGTAAACCGAGCGGTACCAAAATGTGGGTCACAGTCGGAACCAGTTTGGCCAGAGTCCCCTCAGGAGCCTTTAGAACCTCCAGACAGAACCGGACTGCTCTCCGCAAGATCCTCCTCAAGACCAGTCTGGAACCAGAACCAGAAGTATTAACCCCTGCTGCCAACAAGTTTCAGTTGGATTTGAACAGGTTTCAGTTGGATTTGAACAGGTTTCAGTTGGATTTGAACAGGTTTCAGTTGGATTTGAACAGGTGTTAGTTGGATTTGAACAGGTTTCAGTTGGATTTGAACAGGTTTTAGTAAGATTACTCACTCAGCTCCGTTCATTCCTGGATGGACTCCGTCTGCGATGCAAACGGCTAAAGTCCGGACGTGGTCCACCACCACACGGTAGGCTGTGTCCTGAGGTCCCGGACCCCCGCCGTACGGGACCCCTCCTGAAAGCTGAGAGCAAATATACAGGGGTCAGAGGTGGTCCTGGGCCAGTCCTGGATAAGTCTGGACTCACCTGGTTCAGGTGCCGGATCAGAGGACTGAACAGGTCTGTGTCGTAGTTCGAGGACTTGTTTTGTAAAACCGACACCAGTCTTTCCAAACCCATCCCTGTGTCCACACTCTGCATGGGGAGAGGACTGAGGGCGGAGTCAGGGAGTCTGCGACCAATCAGAGAGCAGAGAGAGGACTGAGGGCGGAGTCAGGGAGTCTGCGACCAATCAGAGAGCAGAGAGAGGGCTGAGGGCGGAGTCAGGGAGTCTGCGACCAATCAGAGAGCAGAGAGAGGACTGAGGGCGGAGTCAGGCAGTCTGCGACCAATCAGAGAGCAGAGAGAGGACTGAGGGCGGAGTCAGGGAATCCGCGACCAATCAGAGAGCAGAGAGCAGAGAGAGTACTGAGGGCGGAGTCAGGGAGTCTGCGACCAATCAGAGCAGAGAGCAGAGAGCGTACTGAGGGCGGAGTCAGGGAGTCTGCGACCAATCAGAGCAGAGAGCAGAGAGAGAGGACTGAGGGCGGAGTCAGGGAGTCTGCGACCAATCAGAGAGCAGAGAGAGGACAGAGGGCGGAGTCAGGGAGTCTGCGACCAATCAGAGAGCAGAGAGAGGACAGAGGGCAGAGTCCCGTAGTCCTGGTCCAGTCATGGTTCAGAACTAGACCAGGAGTCAGCTTTAGTCTGACCTGTTGTACTCCATGAAGACCAGGTTCCAAATCTCGAGGACCTCGGGACAGTCCTGGTTCACGAGTCCTGCCGCGTCCCGGGCCCCGACCAGGTCCAGGTGGATCTCGGTGCAGGGACCACAAGGTCCGGTCTCACCCATCTCCCAGAAGTTCTGCTCAAGTCCAAACGGCAGGACCCGGTCTGAAGGGAGTCTGAGGGAGACCAGGAGAGACCGGGATTAGACCAGGGTTAGACCAGGGTTAGACCGGGAGAGACCAGGAGAGACCGGAGTTAGACCAGGAGAGACCGGGCTTAGACCAGGGTTAGACCAGGGTTAGACCAGGGTTAGACCAGGGTTAGACCAGGGTTAGACCAGGGTTAGACCAGGGTTAGACCGGGAGAGACCAGGAGAGACCGGAGTTAGACCAGGAGAGACCAGGGTTAGACCGGGAGAGACCAGGAGAGACCGGAGTTAGACCAGGAGAGACCGGGCTTAGACCAGGGTTAGACCGGGAGAGACCGGAGTTAGACCGAGAGAGACCGGAGTTAGACCGAGAGAGACCGGAGTTAGACCAGGAGAGACCGGGCTTAGACTAGGGTTAGACCAGGAGAGACCGGAGTTAGACCAGAGAGAGACTGGGGGTAGCCCGATGCAGACCTGGACTTACCCGAGCTGGAGCCAGACCTCCCTGGTCTCGAGGTCTGGAGGAAGTCCAGACTGTAGGTCTCCGCTGAAGTAGGACACGTAGATCCGGTCTTTGGGGATTTCATATCCTTCAGTCAACAAAGTCCAGGCAAGACCACAGGCCTCGGTCTGGAAAAGGACCAAGGAAAACCAGTTAAAGTCTGAGTAGTACCAGTACCATCCCTGGTCCAGCCCCAGTGTTACCTTGAAGTAGTCTCCAAAGCTCCAGGAGCCTAACATCTCGAAGAAGGTGTGGTGAGACCCGTCTTTGCCGACGTCCTCGAGGTCATTGTGTTTCCCTCCGGCTCTGACGCACTTCTGACTGTTGACCACACGGCGGAGTGACGCCAGGGGACTGCGAGGGTCCGCCGAGCCCAGCAGCAGGGGCTTGAACTAAATCATAAGAGTTTAAGAAAAGAATTTTTAGAAACAGACAGACTTATGTACAGCCACTTCAGCCTGGGCTTCACTGGTGTCACTGGTTTAACTGGTTCAGTCACAGTGAAGGATGATTTTAGAAGGACTTTGAGAAGCGAGGGAGCGTTTCACAGTTCAATTAAACTCTTTCTTTTCTTCACAGTGAATGAAAATACTGATAAACATAAAAAGTAGAAAATAAAAAGAAAGTAAACAATAGAATAAAAGGATAAACATGAATAAACATGAACAGGTGAAGGTCTGCAACATCAGTTTAAATATTTTAATCAGACAACAGCGGCCTCTGGTGGCAACAGTTGGACATTACATCTGATAGTGTCAAAATAAAGTCAGTGAAAACCAGCAGCTTTTTTTAAAAAAAAACCTAAATACAGATGCTCCTTGTGTCTTTGTTGAGTTTATAGATGGATGGGGAATAAAAATTATATTTCAAACCAGTGACCCACAAAAGATGTCAGCTAAAACTAATCTGAGGATATCAGGAGCTTATTAAACAAATAAAATCAATAATCGATGTATGTTTAAGAGGTCGTTCCAAATGAGATAGAGGAAATAAAAGCACAGTGGCTCAGGAGGTAGAGCAGTAACTGGGAGGTTGTTGGTTCGATTCCCGCTCTCTCCGGTTCATACTGTCCTTGGGTAAGACACTTCCCCTGTCCTGCCTCCAGTGGACTCCACTGGTGTATGAATGTGTGTCATTGTGGAGGTGAGTTTGGTGGTGGTTGGAGAAGGCCTGGTGTATGCAGCCCACCTCTCCATCTGCCCCAGGGGTGAATGTGTGTGGATGGGGTGGATGGAAGCATGATGATGCCTCAGAAGGGCATTAAAATGCATGCCATTTACCATTTAACCATTCTCAGAGAAAAACCAGACCCAGGTCCAGAATCAGGACTCAGGTCTTGTTCCGTTTTATCACATTTTACAAATATAGGATTTTAAAATATCTGCTTTTGACTAATTGAAATCAAAGACAAAACTATACGAAGCTCAAGAGATAACTTTCTGCAGAATTTCTGAGAGGATACGACCCGGTTCTGACCTGGTTCATACCCGCGTTGACGAACAGGAGGCTGGGGTCCGCTCGGGGCCGGATCGGGGAGGACGGGACCAGCTCATGGCCGCGGTTCCGATAGAACTCAATAAAGTCTCTGCGGATCTGGGCCGCGGTCCGGTTCGGGGGCGGTTTTGAGCTGAAGGAGCGGGACCAGGGGCTCGGTCCGAAGCGGGTCCGAGGGACACGAAGGAAGAACCGCATCTGAACCTGGTCTGACCCTGTTCTGCACCGAATTTAGGACGGGACAGAGGTGAGACCAGAGGACTGTTCGGCAGGTCGGTCGGGAGCATGCGCAATGCAGCTGTGCTCTTCTTCTGCGGCGGTTTGTGCAGTGAGTGAGAGAACGCCCTCTGCGACAGAACGAGGAACTGCTTCTCTGTTCTGAACCCGAGGGTTCACAATCAACTTTAGGTTAACTCAGAACACGAAAGTTTTATAGATTTATTTAGAACAATCTACAGTTAGAGAATTTAGGATCTGCTGTCTGTCTTTAATCTTGGGCCCTATCAGCAGCGGACAGAGACAGGGATTGTTGGTTTAAACCCGTTTTGACTTCACTCTGGCTCTGGTTTAAAGCTGTATATCCCTACAATAAATAGTTTAATGTGTAAAGACATTAGTATTTAGGTCTAACCCAGGTCTAAACCAAAACTAAACCAGGTCTAACCCTGGATTAAACCAGGTCTAAACCAAAACTAAACCAGGTCTAACCCTGGATTAAACCAGGTCTAAACCAAAACTAAACCAGGTCTAACCTGGGTCTAACCACGTCTAAACTAGGACAAAACCAGGACTAAACCAGGTCTAAACCGCGTCTAAACCAGGACTAAGCCAGGTCTAACCCAGGACTAACCCAGGTCTAAACCAGGTCTAACCCAGGTCTAACCCAGGACTAACCCAGGTCTAAACCAGGTCTAAACCAGGACTAAGCCAGGTCTAACCCAGGTCTAAACCAGGACTAACCCAGGTCTAACCCAGGACTAACCCAGGTCTAAACCAGGTCTAAACCAGGACTAAACCAGGTTTAACCCAGGCCTAAACCAGGCCTAACCCAGGTCTAAACCAGGACTAACCAAGGACTAAGCTAGGTCTAAACCGGAACTAAACTAGGTCTAACCCAAGACTAAATCAGGTCTAACCCAGGTCTAAACCAGGTTTAACCCAGGACTAAACCAGGTCTAAACCAGGACTAAACCAGGACTAAACCAGGTCTAAACCAGGACTAAACCAGGACTAAACCAGGTCTAACCCAGGTCTAACCCAGGTCTAACCCAGGTCTAACCCAGGACTAAACCAGGTTTAAACCAGGTCTAACCCAGGACTAAACCAGGTCTAAACCAGGACTAAACCAGGACTAAACCAGGTCTAACCCAGGACTAAACCAGGTCTAAACCAGGACTAAACCAGGACTAAACCAGGTCTAACCCAGGACTAAACCAGGACTAAACCAGGTCTAAACCAGGACTAAACCAGGTCTAAACCAGGTCTAAACCAGGACTAAACCAGGACTAAACCAGGTCTAAACCGTGATGTTACGTTGTTCATATTTCCGCTGCGGAGAGAGGTCCGTGAAGGCGGCAGGTGACCTCATCAGCCTCATTAAGGACACCTGTTCCCGCCACTGCCTCGCGCTGAGTTTAGCTGAATTCGGTTAATATTCCGTCCAGTTTTTGGTTTTCATCTGTGGCGCTGCGGTGAAGAGGCGGGGTTTCTCTGTTATTCCGGTGCGTCCCGTTACTCCACCGGGAGCTGGAGCCGTAAACGGTGACATTTAGCGGTAGTTGGTCGGTTTTAGTCGTTATTTAGTCGGTTATCGTCTGTTTACCGAAGCCGTGATGCAGAAAGGCCTGAAGAAGTACTTCGTGAACATGGACGAGTACCTGGCCAGTCTCGGTCTGTACCGGAAGATGGTGGCACGAGACGCCTCCAGCCTTTTCCGCGCCGTGTCTGAGCAGGTGAGTCACGTGTTCCAGGTGAGAGGGGTCAGGGGTCACGACTCTCAGGTACACTATATTTTACAGATTGTTTATGTCCTGGTCCTGGACTGGTCCTATACTGGTTCTGGTCTTGGTCCTGGTCTTGGACTGGTCTTGGTCCTGGACTTGTCTTGGTCTTTCTTTGTTGCAGTTGTATTATTCTCAGAATTATCATCAGAAAATCCGTCAAGACTGCGCCAACTTCATGAGAACCAACCGGACCTGCTTCGAGCCTGTGAGTCTGGATCTGATCTCAGACTGGTTTAGTCCTGGTTTAGATCTGGTTTAGTCCTGGTTCAGTGCAGGTTTAGTCCTGGTTTAGACCTGGTTTAGTCCTGGTTTAGACCTGGTTTAGTTCTGGTTTAGTTTAGTCCTGGTTTAGATCTGGTTTAGTCCTGGTTTAGACCTGGTTTAGTTCTGGTTTAGTTTAGTCCTGGTTTAGATCTGGTTTAGTCCTGGTTTAGACCTGGTTTGGTTTAGTCCTGGTTTAGACCTGGCTTAGTCCTGGTTTAGTTCTGATTTAGACCTGGTTTAGTTCTGATTTAGACATGGGTTAGTCCTGGTTTAGTCCTGGTTTAGTCCTGGTTCAGACTTGGTTTAGTCCTTGTTCAGTCCTGGTTCAGTCCTGGTTCAGTCCTGGTTCAGACTTGGTTATACCTGGTTTAGTCCTGGTTTAGACCTGGTTTAGTCCTGGTTCAGTTCTGGTCAGTCCTGGTTCAGTCCTGGTTCAGACTTGGTTTAGTCCTGGTTTAGTCCTGGTTCAGTCCTGGTTCAGTCCTGGTTCAGTCCTGGTTCAGTCCTGGTTCAGTCCTGGTTCAGACTTGGTTTAGTCCTGGTTTAGTCCTGGTTTAGACCTGGTTTAGACCTGGTTCAGTTCTGGTCAGTCCTGGTTTGGTTCTTGTCTCTTTCAGTTCGTGGAGGGCTCATTTGAGAAGTACCTGCAGCGTCTGGAGGATCCTAAGGTCAGTCTGTGGTTCTGACCCGGTCCAGACTGTTTCTGAATTCTCATTTTATTCAGTAAATTAAATTACATTACTTTAACTATTTTCTCATTTTTTCAGGAAACAGTCGGTCAAGTGGAAATTAAGGCTCTGTCCCAACTCTACAGGTAACACCTGGATTTAATCTGGGTTTCAGCTGGTCCTGAACAGGTGTGAGCTGGTCCTGAACAGGTGTGAGCTGGTCTTGAACAGGTTTCAGCTGGTCCTGAACAGGTGTGAGCTGGTCTTGAACAGGTTTCAGCTGGTCTTGAACAGGTTTCAGCTGGTCCTGAACAGGTGTGAGCTGGTCTTGAACAGGCTTTAGCTGGTCCTGAACAGGCTTTAGCTGATCCTGAACAGGCTTTAGCTGGTCCTGAACAGGTTTCAGCTGGTCTTGAACAGGCTTTAGCTGGTCCTGAACAGGTTTCAGCTGGTCTTGAACAGGCTTTAGCTGGTCTTGAACAGGCTTTAGCTGGTCCTGAATAGGTTTCAGCTGGTCTTGAACAGGCTTTAGCTGGTCCTGAACAGGTTTCAGCTGGTCTTGAACAGGCTTTAGCTGGTCCTGAACAGGTTTCAGCTGGTCTTGAACAGGCTTTAGCTGGTCTTGAACAGGCTTTAGCTGGTCCTGAACAGGTTTCAGCTGGTCTTGAACAGGCTTTAGCTGGTCCTGAACAGGTTTCAGCTGGTCTTGAACAGGCTTTAGCTGGTCCTGAACAGGTTTCAGCTGGTCTTGAACAGGCTTTAGCTGGTCCTGAACAGGTTTCAGCTGGTCTTGAACAGGCTTTAGCTGGCTCTGCTCTGTTTTTCAGACGGTGTTTTCTGATCTATCGTTATCCGGGGAAACCTGCGACAGCGATCTCAGAAGAGGACTACAGCGAGAAGGTCCATGACGGTTCTGACCGGTTCTGATTGGGTCTGATCAGTTCTGACCGGTCCATGACTGGTTCTGACCGGGTCTGACTGGGTCTGATCGGTTCTGACTGGGTCTGATCTGTTGCTCTCTTGTTTCAGGTCACTCTGTGCTGCTCCATTAACGGTCACTACGACATTGTTTATCCTCGTACTTACCCTGTGTCTGCTGCCCTCTGTCAGTGTGAGTCCTGGTTTAGTCCTGGTTTAGTCCTGGTTTAAGCCTGGTTTAGACCTGCTTTAGTCCTGGTTAAGGCCTGGTTTAGGCCTGGTTTAAGTTTGGTTTAGTCCTGGTTTAGACCCGGTTTAGTCCTGGTTTAGTCCTGGTTTAAGCCTGGTTTAGTCCTGGTTTAAACCCGGTTTAGGCCTGGTTGAGTTTAGGTGTGAGCATAAATAGTTGAATACTCAAAAATTCGATTTGCAATATTTATTCTAAAAATAAAAACACTTCAAATTTTGCTGATTTGTTTTGTTTTTTAATTTATTTATTTTTTCAGAAAACTGTCTGAATATTCTGTCTTTTCTCGGTCTTGTCTCGGTCTTGTTCCAGCACTGGTCTACGAGGTCCTGTACCTGGGGGTTTTTGGCCTGGATGAGTCCGACCTGGTCCAGGCTTTGGAGCAGTTCCGGGTCGGAGGTCGTCGTTTTAGGAATAGCCTCTCGGTCTGCAGCGACCTGGACTACGACAGGTATGGTCTACAGAGGATTACAGAGTCTCAGAGTCTAGACTTAGACCAGGCATAACTGAACCTGACTGATCCATTACATCCTGCAGTTACTCGTCCGTCCATTAGTCTCTGTATTTACATGTCTCTCTTTAAGGGAGGAGGCGGAGCTAGCTGTGGTGTCCGAGGACAAGCCCCGCCCAGGGACAGATGAGGCCCCACCCTCCAGTCGCCTGTCGTTACCATATAAGGTCATGAAGTCTCTGGACGGTGACGTCTACAGGAATCTGGAGTTCGACGTGTGGCAGGACTCATGCAAAGGTCTGGACTACAGGGATCAGAACAGGTTTAATAGGGATCTGAGCAGGTTTAGCATGGATCTGAACAGGTTTTACATGGATCGGAACTGGTTTAAGCGGGATCTGGACGGGTTTAAGAGGTATTTGGACGGGTTTTAGAGGGATCTTGACGGGTTTAAGCAGGATCTGGACAGGTTTAAGAGTTATTTGGACGGATTTTAGAAGGATCTGGACGGGTTTAAGCGGGATCTGGCTGGGTTTAAGAGGTATTTGGATGGGTTTTAGTGGGATCTGGACGGGTTCAAGAGGTATTTGGACGGGTTTTTGGACAGGTTTTGCTCTGATATGTCTCTATGTTTCAGAGATGCAGAAGACAGACTACATGGTGTTTGCAGGACGACATTATTTTCTAGGCGACAAGTGTCAGGTTTGGACCTTTTTACTCATCTGGTCTGGTTCTGGTGTGGTTCTGATCTGGTTCTGGTGTGGTTCTGATCTGGTTCTGGTGTGGTTCTGGTGTGGTTCTGATCTGGTTCTGGTGTGGTTCTGATCTGGTTCTGGTGTGGTTCTGGTGTGGTTCTGATCTGGTTCTGATCTGGTTCTGGTGTGGTTCTGGTGTGGTTCTGATCTGGTTCTGGTGTGGTTCTGATCTGGTTCTGGTGTGGTTCTGATCTGGTTCTGGTGTGGTTCTGGTCAGGTCCGTCTGGAGCCCAAAGGGAAGTTCTTCAACGCGTTCATTCAGGAGGTGGGCACTCACAGCTCGGCCGTCAACGTCTTCATCGAGGAGCTCGGAGAGAAGTACTGTTTCATTCAAATCTGGGGGAAAATCCTGGTGTAAACCCGAGTCTAAACCCGAGTCTAAACCCGAGTCTCCGCAGGCACCTGGTTCCTCTGACCGACCTGAAGCCCGTGAACCCGGTCCCGGCCTGGAACGTGGCTCCGACGCGGAAAGACCTCGGTCAGTCTCACTGTCCCGCACTAACCCGACCGTTCAGAAAATAAACATTAACGCAAAATAATTCAATATGATCTGAGACTGGAGTTGGTCCGCCTTAGACCCACGCTTGGGTTAGACCCTCCAGTCCTCTGTCCCGGACCCTGTCTAACCCGGTCTTCCTCTGTTCCAGACCCTGTCTAACCCGGTCTTCCTCTGTTCCAGACCCTGGTCTAACCCGGTCTTCCTCTGTTCCAGACCCCGGTCTAACCCGGTCTTCCTCTGTTCCAGACCCTGTCTAACCCGGTCTTCCTCTGTTCCAGACCCCGGTCTAACCCGGTCTTCCTCTGTTCCAGACCCCGGTCTAACCCGGTCTTCCTCTGTTCCAGACCCCGGTCTAACCCGGTCTTCCTCTGTTCCAGACCCTGTCTAACCCGGTCTTCCTCTGTTCCAGACCCCGGTCTAACCCGGTCTTCCTCTGTTCCAGACCCCGGTCTAACCCGGTCTTCCTCTGTTCCAGACCCCGGTCTAACCCGGTCTTCCTCTGTTCCAGACCCCGGTCTAACCCGGTCTTCCTCTGTTCCAGACCCCGGTCTAACCCGGTCTTCCTCTGTTCCAGACCCCGGTCTAACCCGGTCTTCCTCTGTTCCAGACCCCGGTCTAACCCGGTCTTCCTCTGTTCCAGACCCCGGTCTAACCCGGTCTTCCTCTGTTCCAGACCCCGGTCTAACCCGGTCTTCCTCTGTTCCAGACCCCGGTCTAACCCGGTCTTCCTCTGTTCCAGACCCGGTCTAACCCGGTCTTCCTCTGTTCCAGACCCCGGTCTAACCCGGTCTTCCTCTGTTCCAGACCCCGGTCTAACCCGGTCTTCCTCTGTTCCAGACCCTGTCTAACCCGGTCTTCCTCTGTTCCAGACCCCGGTCTAACCCGGTCTTCCTCTGTTCCAGACCCCGGTCTAACCCGGTCTTCCTCTGTTCCAGACCCCGGTCTAACCCGGTCTTCCTCTGTTCCAGACCCCGGTCTAACCCGGTCTTCCTCTGTTCCAGACCCCGGTCTAACCCGGTCTTCCTCTGTTCCAGACCCCGGTCTAACCCGGTCTTCCTCTGTTCCAGACCCCGGTCTAACCCGGTCTTCCTCTGTTCCAGACCCCGGTCTAACCCGGTCTTCCTCTGTTCCAGACCCCGGTCTAACCCGGTCTTCCTCTGTTCCAGACCCCGGTCTAACCCGGTCTTCCTCTGTTCCAGACCCCGGTCTAACCCGGTCTTCCTCTGTTCCAGACCTGGACTCTCGAGGCCAGCGTCACAGACAGCGTTTCTTCAGGAAGTGTCGAGGTAAAGGTTCTGAGCTGGTTCTGGGACCTCCTCCGTTTCTGGGTCAGAACCAGGTCCTTCCTCCACGGTTCCAGCCCTCGACCCGCCCCCCGCCCCCTCCCTCCCCCGGAGCGCTGACCTATGACCCCTACGCTCCACCCCCCCCTCCTCCTCATCACCACCATCACGCGGCGAGAGGCCAGAGGTACGCCCCGCCCAGGTACGGACCGACCCGGACCGACCCGGACCAGAACTGGATTTTATTCAAAAACCATTTTGCTGCAGTTTGTCTGTTCTCCTTTAAGCTCCGCCCGTTACCTGAACCGACACCTGATTGGTCCACAGCTCACCTATTACCATCCAGGACGCCGCTATTACCACGACTACGACAACTACGCCTTCCGGTCACGGTACAGACCAAGGAAATCCTGCTAAAACCGTCTCACACCCTGTTTCTGGTCTTTAGTCCAGTTTCCTCCTTGTTCTGGTCTTTAGTCCAGTTTCCTCCTTGTTCTGGTCTTTAGTCCAGTTTCCTCCTTGTTCTGGTCTTTAGTCCAGTTTCCTCCTTGTTCTGGTCATCAGTGGTTTTGAAGCTGGTTCTAACAGGTTTTGTGTTGTTTTAGTCGGAGTCGGAAGCAGCTCTCTAGAGACGGTACATTTGGTTTTTCTGACGCCGTTGATGAGTCTGATCTTTATTATCAACTGGATCCAATCACAGTAAGTGCTTTACTGTATTTATCTTGTAAACGCTCTTTACTCTGTATATTTATATTTATTCTGTGACTCCTCCTCCTTCAGGCTCAGGCCCCACCCCCTGTTGCCGGCTCCGCCTACAGACCACAGCAGGCCCCGCCCCTTCCCCAGGCCCCGCCCCCGAACTCCAGTCCAGTTTCTTCTGAGGACGAACCGGGGACCAGCACCAACCAGGGTCAGTCCTCATCAGAAACAAACGGTGCCTTTTCCTGAGGTCTTCCTCTGGGTCCGGGTCCTGGTCCTGGGCCGGGGTCCTGGTCCTGGGCCGGGTCCCGGTTCCAGTTCTCCCAGTTCCTCTGTTGAAGCTGTTCTGAGCCTCTATTACGACTCATTTTATCTGTGATGATGGCGCCCCCGTGTGGTGGAAAGGCAGGTTATCAATAAACTGTTGGATGGAACTGCTCTGGGTTCTTCAGGATCAGAACCGTCTGTTCGAGTCCGTCCTTTAACAGGTGATTTTTGCTCAAATCCAAAGACTGTGTGGATCATGTCCAGCTCCTAACTCAAGACTCGTCTGAATATCTTCAGAGGAACAGCGACACATACACATACTTTTTATCAAACAGCTTTTTTCAGTGAATTTTTGTGAATTCCATTTGGTTCAAACTGTGTTTGTCTGTTTCAGGTGAATTCACTGAGGACTTCATTTACTCCTCTCAAGGTGAGCTCCAGCCAATCAGAATGCAGCGTGACTGTTGGCCAGTCAGAACGCAGCGTGACTGTTGGCCAATCAGAACGCAGCGTGACTGTTGGCCAATCAGAATGCAGCGTGACTGTTGGCCAATCAGAACGCAGCGTGACTGTTGGCCAATCAGAACGCAGCGTGACTGTTGGCCAATCAGAACGCAGCGTGATCCTATCAGAACAGTCTGTTTTTGTTTCAGATCAAAGTTTCCAGACGACAGCGGTTTACAACGAATCCACCTCCAACCAGGTTTTTTTTTTTTAATTTGTTTTGTCAGGATCAATGCAGTCAAACGTAGTTCCAAATATAAAACCTGCAACTGATGTGTCACGTATAAAGTTTAAAGTTACTACTGCTGTCTCTGGTAGGGCTTTTCTACATTATAATACAACAATACAATATAAATATAAAACAAGTATAACACATTCACATTTCTTCAGACATTCATAATCACAATATTTAAAAATGAGAACAGTTTTGGTTTGTCTTGAACCACACCTTAAGCCTGGAAGTGAACATTTTGGTCAGTTATGATCTTAATTTCTTGAGATCATTTCTTAAAAAATTAAAAGCTAGTGCATTCCAGAGTTTACAGTTCTGAAAAGTAAAGGCTGACTGTGTGAAAGTTGTCCTGCAGTTTGAGATTTTGCAGTTTTGATTCGTGATGCTTCTGGTGACTGTGGCTGTTTTGTCTCTGGATTAATGTACTAAGTGGCTCACACGCTAGATTATTAATGCACTTGAAATTTAATTTGAGAAAACATAAGTTACCAAAACTTTCAAAGCTTAATAAATTATATTTAAGGATCTTACAGTGATGGTAGTGGATTGGCTTTTTGTCCATAATTTTTATTGCTTGATTGTAAAGTGAACCAATGCGTTTTGTTGCACAGGGAGCTGCTTGCGCCCAAAGTGTCATGCAGTATTAAAATATGAAATATATGAAGAGAGCAGCATGTACTGCAGGGCTGCCTGGTTTGGTATGAAATTTCTGATTAATTTAAAACAGATTGCTTTGAATTGTTTTTGAGATTTTCTTTATATTTTTATCAAATTTATGTTGGGGATCTAGGACCAATCCAAGGTATTTAAATTCTGTTACAGACTGAATTTTTTAATTTTGTAAGTTAATTTGAAATCGTTCTTTGAGGTCTAGTTTCTTAATAGAAAACCACATAGAAACTGTCTTTGTAAGATTAAGCACCAACTGATTTGATTGAGCCACTGTCTGACCTCAGCCAAACATGCCGACAGTACATCAGCAGCCAGCTCTGGTGACGTGGCAGGTGCATACTGCATCATCCGCGTAATGTTGGGAGCGGGCACGCACGCAGTTTAAAGGCAAGTCATTTAGAAAGAGACTAAACTGCAAAGGACCAAGTACAGAGTCCTGTGGGATGCCCATTTTGATGTTCAAGAGCGAGGATTTATCCTGGCGACTTGAACACCCTGGACTCTAGTCTGAAGGAATGACTCAAACCAGTGTACTGCCTCCGTAGGGAAAATAAAAGATAACATTTGGGTTAAAAGCAAGCTATGATTGATTTGTATCGAAAGCCTTTTTAAGGTCAAGGAATACAGCTCCCACCACATCAGCCCTGTCATGGGACTTTTTCACATTGTCAATAAACAACAGTTTGCAATTTGGGTTGAATAACCCAGTCTAAAGCCAAACTGCTGTGGGTCGAGGAGCGATCAGTCAGTTGTGCTACAACTTTCTCAATTACTTTAGATAAAATGGGTAAAATAGAAATGGGGCGATAGTTACACATAGGTTCCTGACTAACTGTTTTAAAAACTGAAAAAGTACAAGTTCTTATGGAAAGATTGACAAGATGTGATAGTGTAACTAGTACAGTTCTGGATCTTTTAAAAAAGCAGCTATTCATCTTAGATATATCGTTTGATTTGGAGTTTGACAATTTACTAATTATGTCTAATTATAAACCACCTAGAACCTGTTCAGATCCAGCTAGAACCTGTCTAAGTTTAAATAAGACCTGTCCAAAACCTTTGTTCTGTTGAAGGACGAAGAAGTGGTTCCTGCTAATTCTCCACAGAGACCTGACCTGAACTACAACTTCACTCAGCAGGTTGGTCCTGGTTTAGTCCTGGTTTAGTCCTGGTTTAGACCTGGTTTAGACCTGGTTTAGTCCTGGTTTAGACCTGGTTTAGTCCTGGTTCAGTCCTGGTTCAGTCCTGGTTTAGTCCTGGTTTAGACCTGGTTCAGTCCTGGTTTAGTCCTGGTTTAGACCTGGTTTAGTCCTGGTTTAGACCTGGTTTTGTTTGTTTGTCTTTCAGGTGAAACCGATGCCAGTGCTGGGCTCCTCTCCCTCCTCTTCCTCATCTTCATCCTGTTCTTCTCCAGCTGCTCCTCACCCCCCACCAAGACCAGGTCTGTACCGAGACCAGACCGAGACCAGGTCTGTACCGAGACCTATGACGAGGGTTAGACCTACAGGTGTATCAGGAACTGGACTGGGACTGGACTAAACACGGACCCGGATCAGTCCCAGACCAAGACCAGTCTTAAGTCCTGGCTCTTTGTCCATATTAAACGGCAGCCATCTTGTGCTGATGTTGTGTTCCTCTGGTCCAGTCCCGGTCCCGGTCCCGGCCGCTGCGCCCTGGTTGGTGAATGAACTGGGCGAGGCTCTGTGCCCCATCGCAGCTCCTCCTCCTCCGTACTCCTACGACCCCAACGGCAGCGACTTGCCCCGAGGTGAGGCCCCAAAATTAATCTGCGTTCTGTTTAAAATAATCTCAGTCAGTCAGTGGTAACTGTCTCTGTTCAGACTGCAGGGTTCTCCAGTACTACTACAACCTCGGAGTCCAGGTAACTCCTGCTAACGCTCTTTAGTCCAGTCTCCCTCCTTTTTCTGGTCTTCAGTCCTGTTCGTCTCCTGTTAAACCTTCTTTCTCTCTGTTTTCTCTGGTTTGCCTCTGGTTTTTCTCCGTTAGTGGTATCATCAGAGCTGTTGGCAGCAGCAGCAGACGTACTCGGCTCCAGACCAGGCCTATTACCAGCACTACACTCCTCATGCGCCGACATACATCCCCCCAGAGCCACCGCACGGTAAAAAAAACTAAAACAGAACACAGACAAATAAAGTAAATGTATTTGTGAAATAATTCCCAAAAAAAACTTGCACGTCCCTGGATCTGTGGGAGTCAAGTTCATTCTTGATTTTCCAGAACAAACTTCCTCCTCCACAGTAACCCCCTTTCACAATAAGACAACAACTCCACAAACATCACACTTTCTGCTGTGACCTTTGTTTTCTGTTGATCCTGTTGTTACTCAGTTCCTCCTCAGACCTTCTCTGAGCCCAGAGTGTCCCACCAGCCTCCAGCTCCGTATCAGGACTGTCCCAGGACCGAGGGCCAGACCGATGAGCACCAGCCAGGTAATGTCCACACCCATCAGGGGACCGTTGACACTAGGGGTGTGACGAGATACAAATCCCACGAGACGAGACACGAGATTGGGTCCACGAGAACGAGATGAGATTTTTACACTTACTGTATTTAAATAAATGCTAACTAACTATTATTAGCATTAACTCAGAATTACAATTAATGTATTAATTTTATTTATATTAGAACTTATATGCAGTAGAAGAACAAATACTGCTAAAGAGTTGCCATTAACAGACTGGCTTTACTTCTTTGTGTGCCAACAAAAACTGCAATGCAGTATATCCTTTAAACCTAAAGGAGAACCTATGAATGACTGGGGAGCTAACAAATGACCATGTTCTTTTTTAAGAACATGAGCATGTCCACATTTTCTGGCTGAAGTTGAGACCTTTGGGCAGTAACTATGTCTCCTGCTGTGGAAAAGACTCGTTCACTTGGAACAGAAGTGGCAGGGATACAAAGATATGCTTTGGCAAGTGCAGAAAGTGAAGGATATTTTGAGCGGTTGTACCTCCACCACTTCAGTGGGCAGGTGTTGAGAGGGATAGTGGCCTCCCTTTTGTACATTTCAGTTTCTCTCTCAGTCCGTCTGCTGAACTGTTCATTCTGGGAGAATGAGTCCCCTAGTAGACTCTCAAGCGCAGGTTCTGTGTCCTCTGGCTCTGCTCCTGGAGCTTCTACATCCTCCTGTATGGCCTCCTCTCTCCTCTCCATAATCTCCTCATCTGTGGACTTAAACTAGAGGGACGTGACTTTAATCTTAATAAGCAGCAAGGCAGTCCATCTCCCCCTCTTAGCACACACGATCTAAACTTACAAAAAACAATGCACTAATTCAATAATACAAACAAACATAGAAATAAAATGGTAATTAGTTGGTAGTGGCAATGGAATTATACGGAAAACATTCACATTCAATTGACTCAAAAAAAGAAAAAAAATCAGTATAATTTATACCTGAGTTTTATGCAGCTGGTCTGCCTTCTTCTGTATCCTCAGGAAGAGCGCCTCACGCTGGTGACTGTCAAGCTGGGGCAGAATGTGAAATCTTGGATCTAATGCTGTGCTCTCCATCAGAAAACTGTATACATCTCCACTATATCTCTCTGAAATATTCTTGAGGATTGCTTTCTTTATATCAACCAGAGTAGGTGAATCACTATCATCTGGTCTCATGTTTTGTTCAATCATGCTCTTTAGTGGCACAATTAGAGACAACGTGGGACTTTTCTCCTCACACAAGACTGTGGTAGCTGTCTTCAGAGGATTCAGCAGCTTCACCAGGTCTTCACAAACAATGAGATCATTGCTGTCCAGTGTGTCAATGTTTCGGGCATTTTGTCTTATTTCTGGGCTTATAAGGGCAGCTGAAATGGCAGCTTGCTGCTCTAGGTAACGCTCAATCATATCCAGGGTGCTATTCCATCGGGTTACAATGTCCATAATCGGTTTGTGTTGTGGCAGTTGGAGCAGCGTTTGTTTGCACGTCAATACAGCAGCAGCAGTTGAACTCCGGTGAAAGAAAGACACCTCTCGTCTCACCCGCCCAAGTAAACGAGTGACTCGTGCAACGCCAAGGCCAGCCTGGGTAGCGAGGTTTATCGTGCGGGCAAAGCACTTGACGTGCGGCTCTAGCCCGGCCTCACGCACAGCTACATCCATGTTACGCGCGTTGTCAGTCACTATAGCGATGCTAAGGTTTGGTTTTTAAGCCCCCACTCGATGACAGCTGCTTGTAAAACTTCAGCTATGTTTAGCCCGCTGTGGGACTCGAAAAATGGGCGAGTCTGCAGAACAAAGTTTAACATTTACCGGTCACTGTTGATTGTGTGGACTGTAATTGTGATATAGCTCTGAGTACACCTAGAAGTCCAAGCATCCGTAGTTATGGCAACGCTATCGGCATTTTGAAGGGTCCGTACTACATTTGCCTTGGTCTCTTTGTAAAGTCTTGGTATAACAGTGCGAGAAAAATGGACTTGAGACGGGATAGCGTACCTTGGTTAAAGTCCGCGGAGGAGCCGCCGAAATCCCACACTCTCCACCATAGAAAACTGCCTCAAATCCGTTTAAATTAAAATGCCAATATCTGACGTGGCTTTTGCGCTTGACTGTGGCAGGTGGGAGGCAAAGGCACTGGTTAGTGTTTTTTGTCCTTTCTTTATATTTTTCACAGGCGTGGCTAGCTAGGATTTGCATGTGTCGTTGCATGGTGCTCGTGTTAGCCGCAGTGTATGGCATTGCTTTTTTGCAGATCTTACAAACTGTTTGTGTCTTGTCGATCACCCTTTCCCCGTCCTAATCTTCCACTGGAAAACCGAAATGCTGCCACACAGCCGATTTAAAAGCAGCGGGTGCATCTTGGAGTTCGCCCTTGTACTCCATCGCGTTGAGTAGTCACAGTTGCGGGCTGCGGCTTGCCAACTCCTCCTTTTTCTGACGTTTTACATCAGGCTGCAGGCCAAATGGCGCACCACTGCCTCCCACTGGTGGTAAAAGGTTATGGCATGATACCGCAATCCACACTAGAGACTAGTATTTGCTGAAGACGCAGCCTGGTGAAACTAAAACGAAATATACCATATACTGTATAACTCACGAGACGGGAATCCAATGTGACGAGAAATCTCGTGGTATTTTAATCTCGTCACACCCCTAGTTCACACCCATCAGGGGACCGCTCACACCCATCAGGGGACCGCTCACACCCATCAGGGGACCGCTCATACACATCAGGGGACCGCTCATACACATCAGTTGACCGCTCACACCTATCAGGGGACCGCTCACACCTATCAGGGGACCGCTCATACACATCAGGGGACCGCTCATACACATCAGGGGACCGCTCATACACATCAGGGGACCGCTCATACACATCAGTTGACTGCTCACACCTATCAGGGGACCGCTCACACCTATCAGGGGACCGCTCATACACATCAGGGGACCGCTCACACCTATCAGGGGACAGCTCATACACATCAGGGGACCGCTCACACCTATCAGGGGACAGCTCATACACATCAGGGGACCGCTCATACACATCAGGGGACCGCTCATACACATCAGGGGACCGCTCATACACATCAGGGGACCGCTCACACCTATCAGGGGACCGCTCATCTTAGGACCAGTCCAGACCACAGCTAGTTTATCATGTTTCTTGTCATTTCTTTTTAAATGCACCAAGAACATGTTCTGGTTCCAGCTAGTCCGGGATCTTCGTTGGACCCTTCTAGTCCTGCTGCGGCCTACCCAGACCCACCTGGCCAGGTCTTACACGTGACGTACGAAGCTCCGGCTCCTCACCTTCACCACTCCCCCTTCTACACCTGCCACTGGCCTCAGCCGGCCCCGAGGGTCTACTGTCCTGCCCCGGGCCCCTCCCATGTCGTCAGCTACATCCCCAACCCCCACTACACCGCGGGGGTCTGAGATCCCCACTACACCGCGGGGGTCTGAGATCCCCACTACACCGCGGGGGTCCGAGTCCCCATTACACCGCGGGGGTCCGAGTCCCCATTACACCGCGGGGGTCCGAGTATTAAACTTGATTGCATTTACCGTCAGGATGCCATTAAGATGTAATTAGCCTTATTAGCTTTAGTATCCTGTAGAGGTGTTAGCTGTTAGCATTTCCTATTAGAATCATATAGAGCATCTACAATCAGAGTGTTACCAAAACCGCCCTTTATTTTTGTTTCGTTTCTGATTCATTGTGAAAAAGCTAAAATTGTCCTTGTTTCACTGCAGAATTTATTTGTGGAATTTTAAGTGTTGTTTACACTTTATTCTTGATTTTCTTTATTATTAGACAATTTATTTTGAGTTAAACCTTTATTTTGATTTAGATATTTGTATTAAAAATAGAGTTTGCTGCAGTTGGGAGAATTTAATTTCAGTAAGAAGTGCTTTGCTTTTGTTTTGTTTAGAAATAATTTCAATGTTAGAGTTTTGTTTTACCTCAGTTTGGAACTGTTTTTTTTTTTTTGAGTTTAGTTTAAGAGTTTAAACACAATTAAAGACATAAATGAGTCTTTATTTTCAGAGAAATGTTGAAGAGACTTTGTTTAAATCCAGGACCAGTTTCTGGGACTGGACTCTTTTTGTTCAAAATAAACATATGCAGAAAAATATAAAGCCGAGTCTTTGTAGAGATGGTCAAGTCCTGGAAAGTCCCTGTGTCTGACCTTGAACCGCCTGCAGCAGTTTTAAGACTCTTAATGCTTTTAATTACATCACTGCGTCACAGCCTTATCCTCTGGTCCAAGACCCAAGACCTGGACCACCTCTTAGACTCCGGGCCTAGACCAAACCTGTTTAGACCTGGTCTAGTGCTTGTTTAGATCAGTGTTTGACCTGGATTAGACCTGTTTTAGTCTTGGTTGGGGTTTGGTTATACGCTTGTGTCAAGTCCTGGTTCAAGACCTTGTTTTAAATCCAGTTCAGTTTTAATTGTGGTTTAGACCGGGTTCTGACCCAGTTCAGCCCTGGATTAGTGTGGTTCAGACCTGTTTTAGTCCTGGTTTTAATACAGTGTTAAGTCTTGGATCACTTTAGACCTGGGTTTAGTCCATGTTTACTCTTGTTTTTTTTTCCTTCCTGGTTCAGACCCAGTTCAGACCTGGTTTTGTCCTGGTTCAGGCCCAGTTCAGACCTGGTTTTGTCCTGGTTCAGGCCCAGTTCAGACCTGGTTTTGTCCTGGTTCAGGCCCAGTTCAGACCTGGTTTTGTCCTGGTTCAGGCCCAGTTCAGACCTGGTTTTGTCCTGGTTCAGACCCAGTTCAGACCTGGTTTTGTCCTGGTACAGACCCAGTTCAGACCTGGTTTTGTCCTGGTACAGACCCAGTTCAAACCTTTCCATGTTAATCCGGTCTAAGTGGACTATATTTAACGTGGATTAAGAGACTCCTGCAGAGACTCTAACGGTTTTACCTCAGACTCAGAGAACTGCAGCCGACTCTCAGGACTTTACCAGACCTAGACCAGGACCGAGACCAGGACAAGACTGGCACCAGGACCAGCCTTCATTCAGACCAGACTCTTACAGAGTTAATATTGAGCTAATAAACTCTTGAGGTGGACTCGGTTTAATCCAGACCAGGACTCTGGTCTGAGGTGGACTCGGTTTAATCCAGACCAGGACTCGGGTCTGAGGTGGACTCGGTTTAATCCAGACCAGGACTCTGGTCTGAGGTGGACTCGGTTTAATCCAGACCAGGACTCGGGTCTGAGGTGGACTCGGTTTAATCCAGACCAGGACTCGGGTCTGAGGTGGACTCGGTTTAATCCAGACCAGGACTCGGGTCTGAGGTGGACTCGGTTTAATCCAGACCAGGACTCGGGTCTGAGGTGGACTCGGTTTAATCCAGACCAGGACTCGGGTCTGAGGAGGACTCGGTTTAATCCAGACCAGGACTCGGGTCTGAGGTGGACTCGGTTTAATCCAGACCAGGACTCGGGTCTGAGGTGGATTCGGTTTAATCCAGACCAGGACTCGGGTCTGAGGTGGACTCGGTTTAATCCAGACCAGGACTCGGGTCTGAGGTGGACTCTGTTTAATCCAGACCAGGACTCGGGTCTGAGGTGGACTCGGTTTAATCCAGACCAGGACTCGGGTCTGAGGTGGACTCTGTTTAATCCAGACCAGGACTCGGGTCTGAGGTGGACTCGGTTTAATCCAGACCAGGACTCGGGTCTGAGGTGGACTCTGTTTAATCCAGACCAGGACTCGGGTCTGAGGTGGACTCTGTTTAATCCAGACCAGGACTCGGGTCTGAGGTGGACTCTGTTTAATCCAGACCAGGACTCGGGTCTGAGGAGGACTTGGAGACACATGGTGAGTCTTGTTGAGCTGTTTTTTAATTTTTTTAATTTTTTTTATTGATTTGTATTTTAATAATTATAAAATTCCTCTGTTTTTTCTGACGTAGACCCCGTTAGACCCCGTTAGACCCCGTTAGACCTCATTAGACCCCGTTAGACCCGTTAGACCTGGTTCAGTCCAGGTTTGGAATAGAGCTTGGTTTCTTTTTACCTTATTTCTTATTTTGTTGTTGTTGATGTTTATTTTTCTCTTCTTTTCTCAGAAAACTCATGGACCAAAGCAGACCCAGTTTAAACTCTGTACACAGCCCTGTGTCTGATGTCACTCTGAGACTACTTTACCCATGATGCTTCTGTGCTGCCACTGAGTGGACCACACTTCCCATCATGCCTCTGTCCAGCTCCTGGAGGAACAACAGCTTCAGCAGAGACCCTCCTCTGTCGGATCAGGGAGAGACCATCATCGGGGTCTATCTCCTGCTGCTGGGTAAGTCCTGGCCCCGGTCTGGACCTGGTCTGGACCCGGTCCTGCTGCTGGGTAAGTCCTGGCCCCGGTCTGGACCTGGTCTGGACCTCTGTGGTTGTTCAGTAACAGATGAGTCTGGAGGTTCTGCCGTTAATGCTCCGAGGGCAGCAGTTCAAAGAGTCTGTGGAGATGGTGTGAGGAGTTCTGCAGCGGCTCTGGAAGAGATCTTGGACAGAGCAGAGAGGAACTCCAATCACCTTCTTTGCCCCCCTGACTATTCTCTGTAAGGCTTTTGTGTCTGCCAGCCGGAGTACGGAGCGGACATGCAGTATGTCAGGACGCTCTCCACCACGCTTCTGTAAACGGTCCTGAGAATGCTGGTGGGGAGAGAAGCTCCTCAGCCTCCTCAGGAAGGGCAGTCTCTGCTGGGCCCGCTTTGTTATAGCTGAGGTGTTCTTCCAGCACAGGTCCTGTGAGATCTGCACTCTGAGGAACCTGATGTTCTCCACTTTCTCCACGGTGCTGCTGAGGGGAGCGTGTTCAGTCTGAGTCCTTCGGAAGTCGATGAACATTTCTTTAGTTTTGTCCACATTCATCACCAGATTGTTCATTCTGCACCAGTCCACCTGGTGATCTACTTCCTCCCTCTCGTCAGAAAGTCCTGAATCCAGAGACACGTAGGAGGACTAGTGTCTGTGTTTTGATGGTGTTAAACGCTGAAATCAATGTACAGGATTCTGGCGTAGGTGTTTTTATTGTCCAGATGACGACTGAGCGCGGGGTGGTGAATATTGCATCCTCTGTGGAGCGGTTGGGACGGTATGCAAACTGGAGGGGGTCGAATGATGCAGGGAGGCTGTGATGTGTGGTTTGACGAGCCGTTCAAAACATTTCGTCACAATCTGTGTTGGTGAGGTAGTCATTCAGGCAGGAGACAGTTTTCTTTGCCACTGGTACTATGGAGGATGGAACGATGGCCTGACTGAGGGAGGTGTTGAAGATGTTAACCTGGTTCTGGTCTGGTTCTAGGCTGGCTCTCCTGGTTCGGGAACAGTCTGGTCTTGTTCGTTCTGATCCGGCAGAGGTCCAGTCTCGGTCCCAGTGAAGTCCTGACCCTGAACCTGGCGCTGTCGGACGCCTCCATTGCGGTCTTCGGTTACTCCAGAGGGATCCTCGAGGTCTTCAACCTGTTCCACCAGAACCACCTGATCATCTCCAGCATCTGGACCTGCCAGGTACAGACCGGACTGAACCAGGGGGAGGGGCTAACCTAGGGGGAGAGGCTCCGGAGGGGGAGCGGCCCCGGGCAGGGAGAGGCCCCAGAGGGGGAGGGCCTCAGGCGTGTCTCGGGTGTGTTAACTGTGTTCTGTGTCCTCAGGTGGACGGGTTCCTGACGCTGTTGTTCGGTCTAAGCAGCATCAACACTCTGACAGTCATCAGCCTCACCAGGTTCATCAAGGGCTGCCATCCGAGCAGAGGTACGACCCGGCGCAGACACACCCGAGCACAGGTACGACCCGGCGCAGACACACCCGAGCACAGGTACGACCCGGCGCAGACGCACCCGAGCAGAGGTACGACCCGGCGCAGACGCACCCGAGCAGAGGTACGACCCGGCGCAGACGCACCCGAGCACAGGTACGACCCGGCGCAGGCGCACCCGAGCACGGGTACGACCCGGCGCAGACGCACCCGAGCAGGGGTACGACCCGGCGCAGGCGCACCCGAGCACGGGTACGACCCGGCGCAGACGCACCCGAGCAGGGGTACGACCCGGCGCAGACGCACCCGAGCACAGGTACGACCCGGCGCAGACGCACCCGAGCACAGGTACGACCCGACGCAGACGCACCCGAGCACAGGTACGACCCGGCGCAGACGCACCCGCGCACAGGTACGACCCGGCGCAGACGCACCCGCGCACAGGTACGACCCGGCGCAGACGCACCAGAGCACAGGTACGACCCGGCGCAGACGCACCCGAGCACAGGTACGACCCGGCGCAGACGCACCCGCGCACAGGTACGACCCGGCGCAGACGCACCCGCGCACAGGTACGACCCGGCGCAGACGCACCCGAGCACGGGTACGACCCGGCGCAGACGCACCCGCGCACGGGTACGACCCGGCGCAGACGCACCCGCGCACGGGTACGACCCGGCGCAGACGCACCCGAGCACAGGTACGACCCGGCGCAGACGCACCCGCGCACAGGTACGACCCGGCGCAGACGCACCCGCGCACAGGTACAACAGTTCTCAGAATGTTTAAAGACTGTTTTTTTTGTGTGGTTTCAGCTCGTCACATAAACCGGACGACTGTCGGTCTGAGTCTGGTCCTGATCTGGACTTTCGCTGCCTTCTGGTCTTCAGCCCCTCTGTTCGGCTGGGGAAGCTACACAGGTTAGGACCATGACGTGGACTGGGGGTGGGACTTGGAGTGGGGGTGGGACCTAGACCAGAGGCTAAACCAACTCACATTCAATAGATCAGGTTTTAGTTGGACCTGAGCAGGTTGTAGTTGGATTTAAATAAATTCAAATACACTAAACAAAAAAATAAACGCAACACTTTTGTTTTTGCTCTTATTTTTCATGAGCTGAACTCAAAGATCTAAGACTTTTTCTAAGTTCACAAAAGGCTAATTTCTCTCAAATATTGTTCACAGATCTGTCTAAATCTCTGTTAGTAAACTTTGCCGAGATAATCCCTCCACCTCTCAGCTGTGGCATGATTGTTGCTCAGGTGTGCCTCAGGCTGGCCACAATAAAAGGCTACTCTTAAATGGACAGTTTTATCACAGCACAATGCCACAGATGTCTTAAGTTTTGAGGAAGCGTGATATTGGCAGCTGACTGCAGGAATGTCCACCACAGGCAGAGAATTTGGCAGTTAAGACAGACAGACCGGTCTCACAACCGCAGACCAGGTGTAACCACAGCAGCCCAGGACCTCCATCCAGCATCTTCATCTCCAAGATCTTCTGAGACCAGTTACAGGGACAGCTGCTGCAACTATCAGTTTGCACCAAAGAATTTCTGCACAAACCGTCAGAACCGTCTCAGGGCAGCTCATCTGCTCATCGTCCTCATCGGGGTCTCGACCTGACTACAGTTCGTCGTCGTTACCGACTTGAGTAAATGCTCACATTCGATGGCGTCTGGCTCTTTGGAGAGGAGTTCTGTTCACAGATGAATCCTGGTTTTCACTGAACAGTGCAGATGGCAGACAGTATGGCGTCGTGTGGGTGAGAGGTTTGCTGATGTCAACGTTGGGATGGAGTGGTTTTATTGATGGCATTTCGAACGCACAGAGATAAGATCCTGAGGCCCATTGTTGCACCATTCATCCTCGACCATCACCTCGTGTTGCCGCAGATAATGCACGGCCCCGTGTTGCGAGGATCTGTGCCCAGTTCCTGGAGCTGAAAACATCCCAGTTCTCGCAGGGCCAGCATGTCCCCACTGAGCAGCTTCAGACGTTAAAGAAGAGTGGACCAACGTTCCACCATCAACAACCTGATAACTCCCCGTGAAGGAGACGTGTCGCTGCATGAAACAAAGGCTGCTGACACCGGACCCCCCAATACCCCCCAATACCCCCCCAGACCCCCCGATACCCCCCCAGACAGTAAAACTGTCTAATTTAGAGTAGCCTTTTATTGTGGCCAGCAGACCTGGTTTAGACCTGGTTTAGACCTGGTTTAGACCTGGTTTAGACCTGGTTTAGACCTGGTTTAGACGCGGTTTAGTCCTGGTTTAGACCCGGTTTAGTCCCGGTTTAGACCCGGTTTAGTCCTGGTTTAGACCCGGTTTAGTCCCGGTTTAGTCCTGGTTTAGACCCGGTTTAGTCCCGGTTTAGTCCTGGTTTAGGGTTAGGGTATGTTTCGGGAGGAGAAGGATTTAAGGAAGTTCCATTTTTATACATCGTTTAATTTTACTATAAAACACAGGACTTAGCCTATAACTTCATTTCTGTAGATATTCTCCAATAACCTTGTTCAGAAATACATTTTTCAGGAATTTACACCTGCCTCATTAAACTTTGTTTAAATAAACAATTTTTTTTATATGAGCTTAAAAATTCAAGTGTAATATTTGTAGAAAATGCCCATCTCTAGTTTATATATTTGTTCAGTGTAGGATTTAGTTGGATTTGAGCATCAAACTAAATTCTAGTTGGAGCAAGTTTTAGATGGACTTCAGCAGGTTTTAGCTGGATTTTATCTGGTCTTACCTGTTTTTTGACCTTTTCCCTCTTGTTCCGTCAGACCGTGGGTACGGCACCTGTGAGATCGACTGGGCCCAGGCCTCGGTCTCGGTCTTAGCCCGGTCTTACGTGGTCTCGCTCTTCGTCGGTTCCTTCTTCGTCCCGGTGCTCATCATGTTGTTCTGTTACGTGTCCATCATCAAAACCGTTAAACGAGGAAACGCTCTGACGACCGACGGAGAACTGAGTGAGCGTCAGCGCAAGATCGAGAGGGACGTGACCATCGTGAGTACTAGGGGTCTACAGGGGTCCGAGCGGGTCGACAGGGGTCTACAGGGGTCCGAGCGGGTCTACAGGGGTCTACAGGGGTCCGAGCGGGTCGACAGGGGTCCGAGCGGGTCGACAGGGGTCCGAGCGGGTCGACAGGGGTCCGAGCGGGTCGACAGGGGTCCGAGCGGGTCGACAGGGGTCGACAGGGGTCTACAGGGGTCCGAGCGGGTCGACAGGGGTCCGAGCGGGTCGACAGGGGTCTGAGTTGGTCTACAGGGGTCTAGAGGGTCCGAGTGGGTCGACGGGGGTCTACAGGGGTCTAGAGGGTCCGAGTGGGTCTACAGGGGTCTAGAGGGTTCGAGTGGGTCTACATGGATCTGCAGGGGTCCGAGCAGGTCTACAGGGGTCTCCTGGTCTCCCCGGTCCTCCACAGTCCTCCCCGGTCCTGACCCGGTCTTCGCTGGTCTCCGCAGGTGTCCATAGTGATCTGTACGGCCTTCATCTTGGCCTGGGCCCCGTACGCGGTGGTCTCCATGTGGTCGTCCTGTGGGTTTTCGGTCCCGAGTCTCACCAGTATTTTCACGAGGCTCTTCGCGAAGTCGGCCAGTTTCTACAACCCTCTGATCTACTTCGGACTCAGCTCCAAGTTCCGCCGAGACGTGGTCCTGCTGCTGCCCTGTGCCAAGACCGGGTCCGGGACCAAGGCCCGGTTTGGACCTCGAGACCCGGGCCGCGGGCGCGGACCCCGCGGGACCCCCCGGGACCGGCCGGAACGACTCCGGAACCAGCTTGAGATCCCGAACCCGTACCCTCCCCCCGAGGCCCACATGCCCCGCCCCTCCGAGACCGGGTCGGACTTCGAGTGCGCCCGGCTCTAGACCGGGTCAGACCTGAGGCTGGGCCAGGACCTTTAAATCAAGGCTAAACCTGGTCTAAATCAGGTTCAGAGCAGGACTAAAAAAGCTCAGACTAAAATATGTCTTAACAAATCCAGACTGAAGCAGGACTGGGTCTAACCAGGACTAAACCAGGACTTCAATTTCAATTCAGTTTAATTTTATTTGTATAGCCCAGTATCGCAACAACAATTGCCTCAAAGTGCTTCACAAAACAGACAGTAAAATGCAAACAGGCTGAGCAGAGGTTAACATCCCCTGTCCTTAGACTCTCCATCAGGGTCAGAGGTCAGAGGTTAACATCCCCTGTCCTTAGACTCTCCATCAGGGTCAGAGGTTAACATCCCCTGTCCTTAGACTCTCCATCAGGGTCAGAGGTCAGAGGTTAACATCCCCTGTCCTTAGACTCTCCATCAGGGTCAGAGGTCAGAGGTTAACATCCCCTGTCCTTAGACTCTCCATCAGGGTCAGAGGAAAAACTCCAAAACCCAGAAAAACCTCAGGGAGAACCACAGAAGGAGGCACCCACTCCCAGGACGGACAGGCCACGCAATAGATGTGTCCAGGACAGTTACTGACAAATAGTCCATCATATGAACAGGTGAATGAAAAATGAATATAGTCCATGACAATATCATTAGGAACAGTTCATCTGAGTGAGAGGAAGTGGGTCAGGATGGGTCCATGGGTCGGGACAGGATCACAGATGGGCCACAGCTAAGGTCCAGTCATCACTGCAGACATCTGCAACAGTATCTACTCCCCCAGAGGAGAGTGGGACAGAGGGACAGTGTCCCCCAGAGGAGAGTGAGACAGAGGGACAACTTGTGAATAGCAAAGTACTAAGCAGAGATGTAAATATAAAATAAGAGTGAGGATGGAGCCAGAGGACAGAAGCTCTCCCAGCGTCTGGGCCTAGAGCAGCTTATCTCATCTACTGTATATGTCCTGACCATAAGCCCTTATCTCATCTAATGTATATGTCCTGACCATAAGCCCTTATCTCATCTAATGTATATGTCCTGACCATAGGCCTTGGACTAAACCAGGACTAAACCAGGACCAGTCAGTTCTAACAAAGACTGAACTAAAACTAAACTCAGTAGAAATCTGCAGAAATTACGGGAAAATAATGTTTTTATTGTTTACTTCCTGGAAGTGTTTCTGTAGAAACGGTTCCTTTTGTCTTTATGTTTTTGTGAAAAAAATCATAAAGAAACCTCAAAACACTTGTCACAAATGTTTGTTATTCCTGAAACATCTTTACAATGAATGAATAAAAATCACATCAGAAATGTGTTTCTGGTTCGCAGCAGCTCAGGCTTTAGTCCAGTGTCTGGATCTGAGTTGGAGCATTTCAACAAAACCTGAAAAAATATCAAGATCAATCAGAATCCTTGAGAATCTCTGGTAAATACAAAATGGAGGATTATTGATTACTGCTAACGCTTTTCAATAAAACACTTTGCTATTCCACTATAAATGAATTATTCCTAAACTGGGATTCAAAATGTGATTTCAAAGAAGCAGCAGCAAAACAAAATTCATTTCAGTCATTTTATAACATTCATATATACGATAGGTAGACGTGTATGCAGGACCAAAACTGACAAATCCAAAAATAAATAAATGAATAAGAGTGCTCATTGTCAAATAATTATTTAAAAAAATCAAGAAATTATTGAATAAAATATTTACACATTTTCAAAATATGTAAGATTTGGTTTAAAATAAATACCTATATTTATTTTCTATCTGCATTATTGCAATTTCTTTTATTCATTTATGGATTTATTTATTAATGGTTTGTTTATTTCCTCTTTTATTTCTACATTTATTATTTCTGTCGTATGCTAATGAGGAGGCGTGCTTTCGCTATTCAGACATAAGCGATCGAGTCAACTGCAGGAGTGTGTTCCAGAAAGCAGGTGATAGGACATACCCAGGTAATAAATGTAAGTAACCATAGCAACGCTGCCTAAAGCTGCTCCGGAGCTCCTCACTGTTGACACTGACCCAGCCAGTGACAGTTCTCTAAATTTGTCCCAGTTGGCTCCTGAAAAATCAAATCTAGCCACAGTTTCTCCTTTGTCAGTAAGTCCTTTTGTTCTTAGCTAAGTTCAGGGCAGTGGTCACTCCCTGCAGCATCTGCTCCTGAAACCTTCCAGTCTGCCTCTTTGCGAGGCTCCAGAGACAAACGTTAAATAAAGAGGATTTTCCAGAATTTACATTAAACCGTGCAGGGATGCCATCATTCATCATTATTACATTTCCACAGTCCAGGAAGACCATTTGAGTCCCTACACTGACCTCCCCATAAAGGATTGTGGGCATTAAAATCCTCAACCCAAACTACTGGGGACTTCTTCCAGTTGATTCAACACCAGTGCTTTACAAGGTTATAAAAATTCACTGTACATTTTGCTCCCAAGCACCACACCTCATATTTACACATTCACAAAGTCTGCACCCCCATCCTAACCCCCGACCTTTCCTCAGTCTTTTTGTAAACACACATGTCCTGGGAGGGTTTTAACCATGTTAATGGACACATACCACGTCTGGCTTAATCTCAAGGTCTTGGATTCATTTCTTAACTTCTTGTCCGTTAGCAATTAGACTTTTTGCGTTCCACTGCAAGATCCAAACCTTCAAGATCATCAAAGAAATCATCATCAAGGTCACAGCCTTGGGGGGCCTCGTTAGCATTCGGCGATTGAAATCAAGAAATAAAAAATGTGGAAATAGATAAAAACATTAATTTTATTTTTTTATTTAACCAGGAAAACCTCTTTGAGATTAAAAATTTCTTTTTCAAGAGTGTCCTGGCCAAGACAGCAGCTCAAAGTTTCAACAATAACATTCAAACCCTTGGTACAATGCACTAAAACATTAAAAACATTAGGACAAGCAGAAACAGCAATAGACAACCCCAGCCATAATGAATAGAAATCAAGACGGAAATTAATCAATTAGTTAATCAAGCAAAGCATCTGCAACCAAACGATCTTTCCTCCAGGTTATTTATTAAGTTATTAACAGTCTTTTAAACATGTCCAATGAAACAGGTTCATTAAGGTCGATCTCTTTTTGCAGTTTATTCCATGTCAAAGGTGCCGCGAAACTGTTCAGTTCGGACTCTAGGGACTGACAACAAGAGTAGGCTTTGAGATCTTAGTCGATAGTCTCCTGAGCTCCTCTGTTTAATACAGTCCAAGAGATAGAGTGGGAGAAGACCTAAGATGGCCTTATAAATTACAAAGTGCCAATGCTTAAGTCTGGGCAAAGACAAAGAGGACCAACCAGTTCATACAGCAGACAACAATGTGTGAGGGCTTTTAAGTTCGTAATAAACCTCCGAGCTCCTGATAAACTATGTCCAAAGCATGGAGGCTCTGAGAAGAAGCATGCGTATATAAAACATCACAGGTGGCAGCAACAAGCCTCTTTTTAGATTCAAAAGAAAGACAATATTTTATTCTAAAATAAAAGCCCAATTTAAGTTTCAACCATTTAAATTGGGCTAACAGTTATTCATTAATACATAAATGAATAACTGTGGGAATAAGTGCTGATGGAAAATAAATATAGGGATTTATTCAGTTATTTTTTACCAGATCATACATTTATATATTTTTTTATTTAATTTCAACATTTCTTGTCCCGTTTAAATAATTATTTGACAAAGAGCACATTTATTAATTCAATTATTAATTATTAATTGGCAGTTCCTCCATAGATAAGTTTCATACATAGAATGTATGAATGTATGATTGTTTCATATTAAAACTTATAACGGCACTGAGCTGTATCAGTGTGAAGGCGGTTCTTGACGTGGAGAGAAAGGCTCCTCCCACATTGAGACGTCATCTCCGTCACATGCCGAGTCCCTTCGAAGTATTTCCGACAGAAGCCGAAGTGAGTCCGAGCGGGGGTTCGTGTGCGGAGCTGCTCCCGGGGCCTGAGGCGCGCTGTGGCCGCGGAGGAGGCGCTCTGAGGCGGGCAGCGGAGGAAGGACGAGCCGCTGAGTCTGGAGCGGAGCCCGGGGACCGACGGTGAGACCCGCACGAGACCCGGAGGAGCACGGTGAGCGCGAGACTGACGGATAACGGCACACGCACGCCGCTCATCCGTGCACGTTCACCGGGACATTACGTCATTGCACCGCACTGGACTGAACCAGGTCCAGGACTAAACCAGGACTGAACTAGGACTGAACCAGGACTCATCCAGGTCCAGGACTAAACCAGGTCCAGGAGTGACCAGGACTTACCCATGAAGAAACCCGAACTAAACCAACTGGCTCTGAAACCTGCTCTAACCCAGGTCTGGTCCTGGTCTTTAGGTCTGGACCCAGGTCTGGTCCTGGTCTTTAGGTCTGGATCCAGCTCTGGTCCAGGTCTAACCCAGGTCTGGTCCTGGTCTTTAGGTCTGGATCCAGGGGTTCTGAGCTGTTGCCGTGGAAACAGAAAAGGCCTGTTTCTCACAAAATGGCCGCCTCTGTTTCCACGGTAACGGAGACATCCACACTCTCTAACTTGATTATGAGACCAGACCAGGACCAGGACCAGGACCAGGACCAGACCAGGACCAGACCAGGACCAGAACAAGACCAGACCAGGACCCAGACCAGGACCAGGACCAGGACCCAGACCAGGCCCGAGACCAGGCCCGAGACCAGACCAGATCAAGACCAGAACCAGGACCAGACCAGATCAAGACCAGGACTGAGACCAGGACCAAGACCAGACCAGGACCCTGACCAGACCAGGACTCATACCAGGACCAGAACCGAGACCAGACCAGGGCCCAGACCAAACCAGGACCAGACCAGGACCCAGACCAGGGTTGAGACCAGACTGACACCAGGACCCAGACCAGGACCAGATTTAGACCACACCCAGAGTCAGGGATCTGTTAAAGAGATGACAATCACTCAGTTAATTTTGTTTTTTCAGGTAAGACCCCAGACCCATCCTCGGTACCCAAACCCGGAGCCAGACCCCAGAACCAGACCTTGGAGCCATGCCGCTGGTGACGAGGGCCATCGACCCGCGATTCTTGTGTCGAGGGGCTCTTCCTGAAGGAGTGTCGTCTGAACTTGAGTGTGTCACCAACAGCACTTTATCAGCCGTCATCAAGCAGCTGGGCTGTCTCAGTGAGTCCCACTAAAACCAGCTCCAGACCACTTATAACCATGTTTGAACCACCTAAAACCAGTCTAAAACTGAAAAGACCAGGTAAAATACACCGAAAACTAGTTAAAACTTGGTATGAGCAAAATAAATCTCATCCGGTCTCACCCGGTCTAAACCTGGTTTCACCTGGTCTCACTCGGTCTAAACCTGGTCTCACCCGGTCTAAACCTGGTCTCACCCGGTCTAAACCTGGTCTCACCTGGTCTAAACCTGGTCTTACCTGGTCTAACCTGGTCTAAACCTGGTCTCACCTGGTCTAAACCCAGTCTCACCCTGTCTAAACCTGGTCTCACCCGGTCTAAACCTGGTCTCACCTGGTCTCACCCGGTCTAAACCTGGTCTAAACCCGGTCTCACCCGGTCTAAACCCGGTCTCACCCGGTCTAAACCTGGTCTCACCTGGTCTCACCCGGTCTAAACCCGGTCTCACCCGGTCTAAACCCGGTCTCACCTGGTCTAAACCTGGTCTAAACCCGGTCTCACCCGGTCTAAACCCGGTCTCACCCGGTCTAAACCCGGTTTCACCCGGTCTCACCCGGTCTAAACCCGGTCTCACCCGGTCTAAACCTGGTCTAAACCCGGTTTCACCCGGTCTAAACCTGGTTTCACCCGGTCTAAACCTGGTTTCACCCGGTCTAAACCTGGTCTAAACCTGGTCTAAACCCAGTCTCACCCGGTCTAAACCTGGTCTCACCCGGTCTAAACCCGGTCTCACCCGGTCTAAACCTGGTCTAAACCTGGTTTCACCCGGTCTAAACCTGGTTTCACCCGGTCTAAACCTGGTCTAAACCCGGTCTTACCCGGTCTAAACCTGGTTTCACCCGGTCCAAACCTGGTCTAAACCCGGTCTCACCCGGTCTAAATCCGGTCTCACCCGGTCTAAACCCAGTCTCACCCGGTCTAAACCTGGTCTCACCCGGTCTAAACCCGGTCTCACCCGGTCTAAACCTGGTTTCACCCGGTCTAAACCTGGTCTAAACCCGGTCTTACCCGGTCTAAACCTGGTTTCACCCGGTCCAAACCTGGTTTCACCCGGTCCAAACCTGGTCTAAACCCGGTCTCACCCGGTCTAAATCCGGTCTCACCCGGTCTAAATCCGGTCTCACCCGGTCTAAACCCGGTTTCACCCGGTCTAAACCTGGTCTAAACCTGGTTTCACCCGGTCTAAACCTGGTTTCACCCGGTCTAAACCTGGTCTAAACCCGGTTTCACCCGGTCTAAACCTGGTTTCACCTGGTCTCACCCGGTCTAAACCCGGTCTCACCCGGTCTAAACCTGGTCTAAACCTGGTTTAACCCGGTCTAAACCTGGTTTCACCGGGTCTAAACCTGGTCTAAACCCGGTCTCACCCGGTCTAAACCCGGTCTCACCCGGTCTAAACCTGGTCTCACCCGGTCTCACCCGGTCTAAACCCGGTCTCACCCGGTCTAAACCTGGTCTAAACCTGGTTTAACCCGGTCTAAACCTGGTTTCACCCGGTCTAAACCTGGTCTAAACCCGGTCTCACCCGGTCTAAACCCGGTCTCACCCGGTCTAAACCTGGTCTCACCCGGTCTAAACCCGGTCTCACCCGGTCTAAACCTGGTCTAAACCTGGTTTCACCCGGTCTAAACCTGGTTTCACCCGGTCTAAACCTGGTCTAAACCCGGTTTCACCCGGTCTAAACCTGGTTTCACCCGGTCTAAACCCGGTCTAAACCTGGTCTAAACCTGGTTTCACCTGGTCGAAACCTGGTCTAAACCCGGTTTCACCCGGTCTAAACCTGGTTTCACCTGGTCTCACCCGGTCTAAACCTGGTCTGTTGCAGGTCGTCATGCGGAGGATGTGTTCGGGGAGTTATTTTCTGAAGCCAACAGTTTTTATTTGAGAATGAGTCGACTTCAGGAACGAGTGGATCTGCTGTCGATCAAAGTCACGCAGCTGGACTCCACCGTGGAGGAGGGTAAGTCTGGGTAAAACCGGGTCAGAACCAGCTAGAACCTGTTTAAGTCTGGGTAAAAGCAGGTCAAAACCAGAGAAACCCTGCTCAGATCCCTCTAAACCACAGCAACGTCTGTGTAAAGAGCACTATTCATTTAATAATAATTAGGGCTGTTTCTAATTTCTAAAATAATAACGTTAGCAGAACTAAAAGTGATTTAAAGATTTAACAGTAGCAGAATCCTAGAAGAAGAAACTACAGGAACCAGGCAAGACTTGTTCAGATCCCTCTAACCCTCATCAGAACCCCTCTAAGACCTGTTCAGATCCCTCTAACCCTCATCAGAACCCCTCTAAGACCTGTTCAGATCCCTCTAACCCTCATCAGAACCCCTCTAAGACCTGTTCAGATCCCTCTAACCCTCATCAGAACCCCTCTAAGACCTGTTCAGATCCCTCTAACCCTCATCAGAACCCCTCTAAGACCTGTTCAGATCCCTCTAACCCTCATCAGAACCCCTCTAAGACCTGTTCAGATCCCTCTAACCCTCATCAGAACCCCTCTAAGACCTGTTCAGATCCCTCTAACCCTCATCAGAACCCCTCTAAGACCTGTTCAGATCCCTCTAACCCTCCTCAGAACCCCTCTAAGACCTGTTCAGATCCCTCTAACCCTCATCAGAACCCCTCTAAGACCTGTTTAGATCCCTCTAAAACCTGTTCAGAAACCTCTAACCCTCCTCAGAATCCCTCTAAGACCTGTTTAGATCCCTCTAAAACCTGTTCAGAAACCTCTAATCCTCCTCAGAACCCCTCTAAGACCTGTTTAGATCCCTCTAAAACCTGTTCAGAAACCTCTAACCCTCCTCAGAATCCCTCTAAGACCTGTTTAGATCCCTCTAAAACCTGTTCAGAAACCTCTAACCCTCCTCAGAACCCCTCTAAGACCTGTTTAGATCCCTCTAACCCTGTTAATCCTGTTGGGTCCAGTCTCGCTGCAGGACATAAACATGAGGAAGGCCTTTCGGTCCAGTACCGTCCAGGACCAGCAGGTGGTGTCTCGCGCCTCCATCCTCAGGCCCCTCCTGGAGACGTACCAGCGGTGCGACAAACCACCGCCACTCAACATCCTCTCACCGTACAGGTATTCAACAAAAACACAACAAAGAACAAACAAAAATAGAGAAATAAATCCTCTCACTGTACAGGTATCAGCAAAAACACGACAAAAACACAAAAATAAATAAATCCTCTATGCAGACAGACATTGGCAAAAACACAACTAAAACACTAAAGGGTATCTCTGTGGTGTGTTCAGGGTCTGTCCTCTCTCTGTGGTGTGTTCAGGGTCTGTCCTCTCTCTGTGGTGTGTTCAGGGTCTGTCCTCTCTGTGGTGTGTTCAGGGTCTGTCCTCTCTCTGGTGTGTTCAGGGTCTGTCCTCTCTCTGTGGTGTGTTCAGGGTCTGTCCTCTCTGTGGTGTGTTCAGGGTCTGTCCTCTCTGTGGTGTGTTCAGGGTCTGTCCTCTCTGCGGTGTGTTCAGGGTCTGTCCTCTCTCTGTGGTGTGTTCAGGGTCTGTCCTCTCTCTGTGGTGTGTTCAGGGTCTGTCCTCTCTCTGTGGTGTGTTCAGGGTCTGTCCTCTCTGTGGTGTGTTCAGGCTCTCTTTGTGGTGTGTTCAGGGTCTGTCCTCTCTCTGTGGTGTGTTCAGGGTCTGTGCTCTCTCTGGTGTGTTCAGGGTCTGTGCTCTCTCTGGTGTGTTCAGGGTCTGTCCTCTCTCTGTGGTGTGTTCAGGGTCTGTGCTCTCTGTGGTGTGTTCAGGGTCTGTCCTCTCTCTGTGGTGTGTTCAGGGTCTGTCCTCTCTCTGTGGTGTGTTCAGGGTCTGTGCTCTCTCTGGTGTGTTCAGGGTCTGTCCTCTCTGTGGTGTGTTCAGGCTCTCTCTGTGGTGTGTTCAGGGACGATGGGAAAGACGGGCTGAAGTTCTACACAGATCCGTCGTATTTCTTCAGTTTGTGGAAAGAGAAGATGCTGCAGGCGACGGAAAACAAACGCAAAGAGAAACGACGGCAGAAGGTTCGTTGGTTTTTTTTTCTGTGATTTCAGTGTTTTTCTGCATTTAGTCTGTTTTTTCCACATTAGATTTGAGTTGCGTTTTATTTTCCGTTCAGGAGCAGAAACATGTCGAGGAGTCATCAGGACGAGAGGTCAAGAAGGTAAAACTCACTCACTCTGACTTAGTCCTGGTTTAGTCCTGGTCCTGAATTGGTCCTTGTTGGTCTTCCCCAGGTGCGTAAGGCTCGTAATCGTCGACAGGAGTGGAATCTCATGGCCTACGACAAAGAGCTGAGACCTGACGCCAGAGTGTCTCCTTCGCCGCATCACACCTCAGACGCCTCGCTCTCACCTGACAGGTAGGGACACGCCCACGGACAGGTACGGACACGCCCCCCGACACACCTGACAGGTACGGACATACCTGACACCTGTTGGTCTCGTTGGTCCAGGTCCAGTTCTGGACTTTCTGTGAAGGACGTGGCCCAGACCCAGTCTTTGGACCGAGCTCTGAGGCCGAGTAACACAAACACCGCCGCAGCGACGCGACAGCACTCACTGGGACGTAACCAATCACATCATCAGCACCAGCCTCCGCCCCCCGCTCCGGCCAATCAGAGCGCAGCTCGGGCCGGCGCCAAAGAGAAGTACGGCCCTGGTTCAGGTTCTGACCCAAACACAGATCGTGTTTGGGTCAGTTTAATGTCTCTGTTGTGTTCCACAGTGAGCAGCAGGTGCCCCCAGCTCCGCCCCCTCCCCCTCCTCTGATGACTACACCTGGTCATGTGACCTTCTCCAACAGCCCCACCCACTCCTCTGTCACCATGGCCACACACCCCGGACCCACCGGTAACCAAGGTAACCAGGGTCTTTCAAATGAATGGAGTCAGAAAATTATAATGGATTGTTGTTAACAACACATGTTGAAATATAAATACTACAAAATTCAAAAGAGAAATAGCAACTACTCAATGAAATGAGAGTGATTCTGATTCTATAATAATAATAATTATTATTATAATTATTATTCTTACTATTTTTATTATTATACACTATAAATGTTTCATTGGTTAAAATGTACCACATTAACTAATATAATCAGAAGCTACTTCTTTGTCTTTATTATCTGTATGTTTCAATAATAATATTATTGTGCACTGCTCATACAATCTGTTTTTCTAATTCAGATTCTTTAGCTGACAGAGCTCTTAGAGTTACATTTTCTGAAAAAGCACAAATTCTTCTTGGTCTTAAGAATATAATTTGTCAGAGTTAAATTGGTGGAAGTGAAAAGAGCTGATGTGAGCCACTCCCTAGCAACGCATTATAAACTCAAAAAGGTGCCAAGAAAGGTGTTAATTTGTTAAACTTAAACTGTAAAAGTTTTTTTTTGGAATTGAAATAGGTGAAGTTGTTGTGACATGTAGAAAATTAAAAGAAGTTATCAAAAGCAGTAAAAGGAGAAGAAAAAAAGGAGAAAAAACAGATACTAGGGACAGTCTAAAAGAGATATGAATATTTGGAAAAATATAAACTTAATTTCTTGTGAATGGTTGAAAGTTTGAATGATGTTGAAATTTGGTTCTGGTTCTATTAAAGTAAATAGGAGGAGACTGTATTAAACTGAATGGTGCTTCCTGTCGCCTGTAGGTGGCGCTGCTCGTCCCTTCAGCCCCTCCCCTCCCCCCCCTCCTCCAATTAACCCCAGCTCCTCGCCGCCCATCGCCCCGGTAACCGACAGGAAGCCCCCGGTCGCCGCGGGAACAGACAGGAAGCTGTTGGGACCAAACTTCCCCATGAATGACGCCCGCAGCGACCTGCTGGCAGCCATCCGCAGAGGTGACTAAAGCCAACTAAAACCTGTTCAAAACCGAGTCAAACCTGTTCAAATCCAACTAACACCTGTTCTAGTGCCAGTTCTGTGCTTGTATGAATAATGAACATAGTAAAAATCAGTTATGTGTCAAAACAAATCCTGTAAAGTCCATCTAGATCGTTGTAGAGCTTGTTCTAATCCATTCACAGGTTTCAGAGGGTTTTGGTCCAGTTCTCACCTGGTTCTGTTCTGGTTTTACAGGGATCCGTCTGAGGCAGGTTCAGGAGCAGAGGGAGCAGGAAGAGAAACGAGAGCCAACAGGAAACGATGTGGCCACCATTTTGTCTCGGCGCATTGCAGTCGAGTACAGCGAGTCCGAGTCCGAACCTGAGGACCAGGACCAGGACTGGTCTGACTGAGACCAGGATTGAGACAAGGACCAGGACTGAGACAAGGACAAACAGAAAAATTAAATAAATATGACATACGTTTTTAGATTAATTTTTTGTGAGATTAAATTTGTGATTTTGATTGTTGATTTATATTTTTCAGTTTTGTTTCTAAGTCTTTTCTTAATATTTAAAATCTATAATATCTCAGTGTGGTTCAGTGGAGACAGTGATGTTGGATATAATTATTGATTATTTATTGCTGAAGTGATGGATGTAATCAGTGTCTGTGCATGTGAACAATGAACAGTTATTGAACATTGATTGTTGCTGAGTCTATGATGGGTTCAAAGTGATTTAATAAAGAACCAAACAACTATAGTCTGGATTTATTTCAGTACCAGTCTTGTTTTGGGTGTTTGGAAGATAAGTGGTTATGAATGGTTTTTATTGTTTTCTAAATAGTTTTTATTGGACTATGACAGGTTGTAAATAGTTTTCAAAGTAAACAGAGGCGTTTATTTGGGGGCGGCGCTTCCTGGGGGCGGCACTCTATTGTTGTCGCCTGTTGTTTGCGTCACCGCCGCGACACATTCTCACCGTGCGTTAGCTCCATTAGCTCCGCGCGTTTATCACGCAGCATTCGCCGCCTGAAAACGCTGAAACTCGGTCACATTCGGAGAAGATGGCCGCAGCCGGGACTCAGAGGAAGCGCCTCCTGAAGGACGAGGACATGACCAAAGTGGAGTTCGAAACCAGCGAAGAGGTGGATGTGACGCCGACCTTCGATACAATGGGCCTCCGCGAGGACCTGCTCCGCGGGATCTACGCCTACGGTGAGTCCGGGGCTGAGTGCGGCCTGCGGAGCTAACGCGGCTAATGCCAACGAACATTTACCGTTGTTTAAACAAACAACAACTGCTTAAACTCAATCAATAACGAGTTAAATCAAAATCAAATCACAGTATCACAGTGTTTAACCAAAAGGCGACATTTTCTGTGAAAGAACTAAAGTAGAACATGGTGCTGAGCTAGTTTTAGCATCGCGGCTAAAGCTCACCTACACCAGAACTACCGGTAGTCTCGAGTTAGACCTGGTTTAGTACTTGGTTTAGATCCAGCCTAGATGTGTATTAGTCCAAATTTATTTGTCCTAGTCCAGCCCAACTTTAGTCCCGGTTTTAGTCCTGCTGTACACCAATTTTTATACCTAGTTTCTGTTTTCAGTTCGGTACCAGTGTCTTATCTTTGTTTAGACCTGATTCAGCCTAGGATTTTATCTTGGTTTTATTCTTTTCTAGACCTAGTTTTACTCCAGACTCTCACTGGGTTTAGTCCTGAAAGTGACCAGCTTTTTGTTTTGGTGTACTCCTGTTCTGAGCTGTTCTTTTATTTCAGGTTTTGAGAAACCGTCTGCGATTCAACAGAGAGCCATCAAACAGATCATCAAAGGACGAGATGTCATCGCTCAGTACGACCTCTGACCCCTGTACTTTTATAAACCAGATAATATTCTTTGAAAAAAAAAAACGAAAACTGCTTCTGATTCCTTCAGGTCTCAGTCTGGAACCGGAAAAACCGCCACCTTCTGCGTCTCTGTTCTCCAGTGTCTGGACATCCAGGTGAGTCTAGATGGATCTGAACAGGTTCAAGAGGGATCGAGCTGTTCTAATCCCGGTCTTTCCCCAGGTGCGGGAGACCCAGGCCCTGATTCTGGCTCCGACCCGAGAGCTGGCGGGGCAGATCCAGAAGGTTCTGCTGGCTCTGGGCGACTACATGAACGTCCAGTGTCACGCCTGCATCGGGGGCACCAACGTGGGAGAGGACATCCGGAAACTGGACTACGGCCAGCACGTGGTGGCAGGGACTCCGGGACGGGTCTTTGGTCGGTCTCAGTGGGATCTGTGGTAGATCGGCCCAGGTCTAGGGTTGGTCTCAGTGGGATCTGATTGTTGTTCTCATTCTCAGACATGATCCGCCGCCGCAGCCTCAGAACCAGAGCCATTAAGATGTTAGTCCTGGACGAGGCTGACGAGATGCTCAACAAAGGTACGGATCCGAACGGAATGAGGATATTACCAAATTTAGATGGCTGTAAACAGGTTTTAAGTGGTTCTGAACTGCTTTTAGGTGGAATTATATCTGTGTTGGATTGATTTGTCCTGGTTTCAGCTGGTTTTGTCCTGGTTTTACCTGGTTGTAACCCGTACTCTCCTGATGCAGGTTTCAAGGAGCAGATCTACGACGTGTACCGTTACCTGCCTCCTGCGACTCAGGTGGTCCTCATCAGCGCCACTCTGCCTCACGAAATCCTGGAGATGACCAACAAGTTCATGACTGACCCCATCCGCATCCTGGTCAAACGGTAAGACCCCTCTGTGGGACATCCTGGAGAGACCCCTCTGTGGGACGTGACCCATCCTAGTTAATCTAGATAATCTAAATGCACAGGGCCGACTATATCAAGGTCGAGGCTAACCGTTACATACTGGGTTTTGGAAAAAAGGGGCTAAAGAAGGGGCAAAACAACAGGGGCTTTTACAGAGTTCACAAAAGCATCATCCACAGTGTTCAGTCTCTAAGGAATGAAAATACTGATATTCATAGCCCCACCCCCAGGAGAACCCAGTTATGACTTTATGTACTTTCATAAACATAACCAAACAATCATCTGCATTTTATTACTGATGGAGCTTCCCATCGGCCTGATCTCACAGGCTGGATGTGGGCCGTCCCACACAGGTCAGGGTCACAGTTAGAGTCTTGAGGAGTTCCAGCAGCACCGGTCTAACCCTGGTCTAACCCGGTCTCTGTTTCAGTGATGAGCTGACCCTTGAGGGAATAAAGCAATTTTTTGTGGCGGTGGAGAGAGAAGAGTGGAAGTTCGACACTCTGTGTGACCTTTACGACACTCTGACCATCACTCAGGCCGTCATCTTCTGCAACACCAAGAGAAAGGTACGAGTCCTGCTGGAACCTGGGTCTGAACCTGAGTCTGAACCTGGGTTTACGAGGGTTTAGTTGGATTTTAACAGGTTTTAGATGGATCCTTTTCTGTGTTTAAGGTGGACTGGCGTGTATTTAAGGTGGTACTCTGTGTTTAAGGTGGACTTGCGTGTATTTAAGGTGGTATTCTGTGTTTAAGGTGGACTGGCTGACGGAGAAGATGCGTGAGGCGAACTTCACGGTTTCGTCGATGCACGGAGACATGCCTCAGAAAGAACGAGAGTCCATTATGAAGGAGTTCAGATCCGGAGCCAGGTAAGTCCATCCAGTCCCGGTCTAAGTCCATCCAGTCCCGGTCTAAGTCCATCCAGTCCCGGACTAAGTCCATCCAGTCCCGGACTAAGTCCATCCAGTCCCGGACTAAGTCCATCCAGTCCCGGACTAACTCTATCTTGTCCCCGTCTCTCTGGAGCCGAGGTCTTTCTCTCATTTTTTTGGCTTTATTTAAAGTTAGGAGTTAAGGAGTTGTATTAAATCCTGCTTAAACATGGTTCTGTCCGGTTTTCAGTCGGGTCCTGATCTCTACAGACGTCTGGGCTCGAGGTCTTGACGTACCTCAGGTTTCTCTCATCATTAACTACGACCTGCCCAACAACAGAGAGCTCTATATCCACAGGTAACTTTACCTTTATAAATGAATTGCCCCTGACTCCGCCTCTGACTCCGCCCCCTCTTCTTTCTGCCTCAGGATTGGTCGATCAGGTCGATACGGACGAAAAGGTGTGGCAATTAACTTTGTGAAAAACGACGACATCAGGATCCTCCGAGACATCGAGCAGTACTACTCCACCCAGATCGACGAGATGCCCATGAACGGTAAGGACTAGGAACAGGACCAGGACTAGGACCAGGGCTTGGAGTAGGATCGGACTTGGACCAGGACGAGGACTAAGAACAAAGACCTGGACCAGAGAGGGGTTTTAGAGGGATTTTAAAAGGTTTTAGTTGGTTTAGACCTGGTTATAGCTGGTTTTGCCCTGGTTCTAACAGGTTTTTCTGTTTTTTTCAGTGGCAGACCTGATCTGAGGCGCCTTCAATTTGTTCCAGTTTGTTTTATTTTGTGACAATTTTAGTCGTTTTTTTTATTTGAGCGATTCCTGTTTTTGTAAATAAAGCCTCGCTTTCACCAGTTTTTGTTTTTATTTTCTTTTAAATAAAGAACAGTGGGTTTGGAGAAGCCAACAGGAGCAGAACCTCAGACTAAACCAGTTCTACTCAGAGCTTTTTTGATGTTTGTGAGATTTGTTTCTGCAGAAGATTATCAGATTTATTCATTTATTAAAGTACGTGTTTATTTAAAAATAGAAACTCATTATTACACTTTAAACAATTTAAAAATGTAGAGAAAACTTAAAAAACAGAACTGTCATTATTAAAAAGTCTGTATTTCCGTTTTGTTTGTGTCATATTTCACCAAATATTAAATTCAGAAAAGGCCGGCGGCTCCCTCTGCTGGACAGAGCTGGCAATGTTTTATAGAAAAGGATCAAACCGAGTGATATTTAACAACAAAAATTAAACAATTACTTAAATCTGAAAATTATAATTAGTAAAATTACACTTTTATTTTGATCTCAGAGATTGAAACGGTCTAAAACCAGATGAGGTTTTACTCGTGTTTTTGAGATGAGTCTGAGGCAGAGCTGGGCTTCTCTCAGATGTTTCTGGAATTTTAAATGAAATTGTTTATGGATAAAAACGGTGGAAAATAAAGAAGTTGGGGGAGAAATGAGGGACACTGAGTGTTTTTCCGGATATTTGTTGGACCTGGAGGGTCATAGGTCACTGCCGCAACAGGAACAGTGTGAACATTAGAGACACCACCAGATGGCACTGTAGACCGCGGTGAAACAAAGGATAATAGCGTTCTTTGTGCAAAGCCAACAGAACACAGATTTTAATAAAAAGATCTTACCATATTTAAGGATGTTTCCTGTTGGTTTTGATAAATTTGTGCTTTCCACTCTTTCACTATGTCATATTTATTTAAGTGAAGGATGTTGAAGGATGAGTGCCTTCAGTTTCTAGGGTCACATGGAAATAAAAATGTACAGTTTTCAGGATTTTTCTACTAAACAGTTTAAACCGAGTAAAACACAAATAAAAGCTCACTGCTCAAAGCTCGAAATAAAAACTGGATTATTTTCAGAGTTAAACAAAGATCTGTGAAACACTCCTGGATCTGAGAGGCTTTTACTGTGATGGGTCAGACCGGAAGTGTGAGTAGAGGAGCCTGTGCGTGCTGACGTCACAGTGAAAACAGAAGGACGCTTCGGGATGAGGTGGGTCTTGTTTGTCTTTAATATCTCTGATTATAACCGATTATATTTAACTATTACCGGCTATTATTGCTTATTGGAAACTGAATATCGACGGAGTATCGAGCTCTGTGTGCGCGCGCATGGGTCCGTATTTCCTCCAGAGCCTCCTCCATCCTTTACTACGTCCTTCTTCCTTGTGTCCTTTCCTCAGATCATTTCTAAAGTTGTCTATGATAGATATGGATCGTTTATGGATCGTCTATAAAACCTGTTTTTAACCCGATTTTATCGTGATTTTAATCTGAGTCTGTTTCCGGTCTGAGGGAGGAGGCTGTTTTTGGGCCATGTCTGGGCCACTTAATTTACATTGAGCAGAGTTTTTTTTTCCAGATTTCTTTTTTGGCTGCTCTGTAGGCTTAGGGTTAAGGGGTTAGGACTTAGGGTTTAGAGCTCAGGGTTGAGGGGTTAGGACTTAGGGTTTAGAGCTCAGGGTTGAGGGGTTAGGACTTAGGGTTTAGAGCTCAGGGTTGAGGGGTTAGGACTTAGGGTTTAGGGCTCAGGGTTTAGGGGTTAGGGTTTAGAGCTCAGGGTTTAGGGGTTAGGAGCCCACATTTGTCATCTGTAAACCTCTCTGTTCTCTGTGACCTCTGAAAAAGCTGTGAATATGTCGAGAATTTTAGATTCAGAACTTTTATCTTATTCTGAAAAACTGAAGAAGATAAAACCATGTGTCCTCTTCAGGTCTGCAGTTGCTGCTCTGGTCCTGGTCCTGGTCTCAGCGAGGACCGGGACCCAGGCCGTAGACCGCTCAGTCCTGGACCTGAGCGAGCGCTGGGCGGACTTTAGCGTCAGACTCTTCAAGACCGTGGCCGGTCGATCCGACCAAAACCTCCTCCTGTCCACGACCAGCACCAGCTCCGGACTCAGCGCACTGTTAGACCGGACTTCAGGGACCGGCCGAGACCAGCTGGATCAGGCCCTGAACCTGAACGGACTCACCCAAGTCCCAGGTACCATCTGAACTGGGTTTATTTGGAGAGTTATAGCTGGATTTGAACAGGTTTTAGATGGATTATGGTGGTTTTCCTCTGTCTCTGTTCCAGAGCTGGTCTCCGGTCTTCGCACGGCTCTGGGGGGCGGAGCCTCTCTTGGGGGTGTGGCCTTGTTCCCGGCAAAGGGGGCGGGGCTCCAGGACACGGTGGAGCAGAAGTTCGGGGCGGTTCTGACGAGTCTGGACTTCACTAGTCCTGTCGAGGCCGCGGACTCCATTGAGCGCTGGGTCCTGGACCAGACCCGAGACCGGGTCCAGGTCCAGAAACAGGGTCTGGACCTGGGACCTCAGACCCAGCTGGTACTCGCTTCTGCCCAGGACCTCCAAGGTAAGAACCTGGACCAGGACCAGACCCACCAATCCCAGGACGGACAGGCCACGCAATAGATGTGTCCAGGACAGTTACTGACAAACAGTCCATCATATGAACAGGTGAATGAAAAATGAATATAGTCCATGACAATATCATTAGGAACAGTTCATCTGAGTGAGAGGAAGTGGGTCAGGATGGGTCCATGGGTCGGGACAGGATCACAGATGGGCCACAGCTAAGGTCCAGTCATCACTGCAGACATCTGCAACAGTATCTACTCCCCCAGAGGAGAGTGGGACAGAGGGACAGTGTCCCCCAGAGGAGAGTGAGACAGAGGGACAACTTGTGAATAGCAAAGTACTAAGCAGAGATGTAAATATAAAATAAGAGTGAGGATGGAGCCAGAGGACAGAAGCTCTCCCAGCGTCTGGGCCTAGAGCAGCTTATCTCATCTAATGTATATGTCCTGACCATAAGCCTTTATCTCATCTAATGTATATGTCCTGACCATAAGCCTTTATCTCATCTAATGTATATGTCCTGACCATAAGCCCTTATCTCATCTACTGTATATGTCCTGACCATAAGCCCTTATCTCATCTACTGTATATGTCCTGACCATAAGCCCTTATCTCATCTACTGTATATGTCCTGACCATAAGCCCTTATCTCATCTACTGTATATGTCCTGACCATAAGCCCTTATCTCATCTACTGTATATGTCCTGACCATAAGCCCTTATCTCATCTACTGTATATGTCCTGACCATAAGCCCTGTCGAAAAGGAAAGTCTAACCTTAAACGTTGACACTGTGTCTGCCCAGTTTAGACCTGGTTTTGGTGGTGGCTCGTGAAACTCTGGTGCCTCTAGTCTGGTCCTGGCCGGTCTTTAACCCTGTCTCTGGTCTGGTTCCAGCCCGGTTCTCGGTGGTCTTTAACGCCTCGCAGACGGTCCTGGAGCGGTTCTACGTGGACCGTTACCGGGTTGTGATGGTCCCAATGATGCTGGCCGTGGGGAAGTTTTACCTGGCCTACGACCGGGACCTAAAGACCGGTCTGGTCCGACTGGGACTTCAGGACGGGGCGGCCATGTTGGTTCTGTTCCCGGATGAGGGCGTGCACGTGGGCGCGCTCGAGGACCAGCTGTCGGCCGAGAAGATCCGGGCCTGGGTTCGGGCCCTGAAGAAAACGTGAGTCCAGAACCAGTCCAGAACTAGTCCAGAACCAGTCCAGAACTTGTCCAGGACCAGTCCAGAACTTGTCCAGGACCAGTCCAGAACTAGTCTGGGTAGAACCTGAAAGTCTCTGATATTTTCATCATCTTTCATCTTTATTGAGCTAAAGTTTGTTTAGTTCAATTCATGTTTTTTCAGTAAAGTTCAGGCTCAGGCCCAACACACTCTGCTCACTTTTATTTGAGGTTTCTGTAAGTCTGTTTTTTGTTGTTTTTGTGCTTTTACATTTTTGTGTTTTTATATTATTATGTTTTAATATTTTTATATCTTTATATATGTGTCTGTTTTTGTGGCGCAGGAAGCTGGAGGTGCAGCTGCCGAGGTTTGTTCTGGAACAATCCACTTTTCTAAAAGGCGACCTGCAGAAGCTCAGGGTCACTCAGGTGTTTGAGGACAACACCCTCTCACAGGTAATCCTCCTAAAACATGTTCTAATCCAGCCAGAACCCAGGCACATCCATCGAAAACCTGTTTTTGTACAGGTCCTAAACGCAGCAGTGCTGACGGTTGATGAAACGGCCGGTGCTGGGGGCGTGGCCAGCTCCTTTAAGACTCCACCCCCTCGGCTCACGGTGAATCGTCCGTTCCTGTTGGTGGTTTATCATGAGGCGACGGGGGCCGTGCTGATGATGGGTCGTGTGTTGGACCCCACGCAGAAGTAAATATTCTGGATCTAAAAATTTCTCTGAAAATGTGAAATTTAATCTGATAAAACACGTTAGTTAGATGTAAATAAAGTCTGCAGTTTATATCTTTGACTTTAACAGCCTTCATTTTGTCCAAACATCTTCCTCTGTTCAGACAAAATGGCCACCGCATGTTTTATTAATGGCACAATAATCTCACAATGAACAATAGTCTAATATCTGACTGAACTCTCTTCTTTTTGTTCATTTTTTGTATTAATAAAGTTATAGTTTGTGTTTATTGTAGAATGTTAAATTAAAGAGAATGTTGTCATTTTAAGATGTATTTAACTAAAGCTGCACTGTTAACACTACATTTCCCATAATGCTCTGCTGTATATGTACCATGACTGTTACACCAACAATAAAGTGTTAAAACCAAGTAAATGCTCCGACTTTCTCTGAAAATTAAATTATTATTGAAGTATTTCTTGACACAGAATTGAACTGAAAGGTTCATCAATTGTCTTCATTGAAGAATAAAATATGTGAAAATGCATTTAATTCCTGCTTTTTTAGCCTTTACTGAAGTTTTGTGTCATATTGAAGGATATGATGATACAGGATCAGTTTTATAAAAATAAAATTATGTGAATCTGAACTTTTTTATGGATTAAATGTATTTTTTTAAACATATTTAAAGGTCCCATGTTATGTGAAATGGACTTTTCTGAGCTTTTAACCATGTTCTAACGTTGTTTCTACCTCAAACACATACCCAAAGTTGTGTTTTGTTTCATTCGCGCATGTTTAAGTAATTTATTTAGTTTGAGCTACAGTCCTTTCAACGAGCTGTTTCACGCAATGACGTCAATATGTGAAATAAACCACTCCTCTCCAGGAAGTGCTCCTCCACACTCCTCCTGCCCCTCTCTCCTGCACTGTCAACAAGTGCCGTGCTCTGCAGCTCAGACACAGAGAAGCATCGCTGCTACTGTGTTAGCTTACTAACAGTCAGCAACATTATTGTATTACTAACAAGCATTACTGCATAGCTCTACATATTGCTAGGCTACTTTATTATAGTTCTTTCAATACACTGCACACCAGCTACCTTAGGAGTCTCCAGGCAGCATATACATTCTCAACTTCAGTAGGCATTGTACGGTCATTTCCACATGTGCACCGATAAACAGAAGCAGTTAACACGCGCTATGCTACGGGCTACACCATAGAAACATACACAATAAATAGTTTTTCATTTACCAAGCAGAAACGTCTTGTAGAAGCCTTCGAGGTCTTTGTGTTTGCTCATGTTCTTAAACTCAGAATCGGACTCTGGGTCGAAGATATACGGCTCATTTACTCTCAAAGCTATTGCTGAAAAAGTTATTACTACCATTTACCGTGTTTACTTCAGTCTGTTTCCAGCGTAGCTCGCGTAGCTATAGCGTGACGTCATGAGTGGGCGGGGCCAACACGGGAGAGCTGAGCCTTAAAGTGACAGCGCCAAATCAGACCGTTCACTTTGGACTCATGATGAGAGCTCATCCAAACCGCTTGTATAAGATAAATATTGTGTTTCATGTTGCAAAATGTGATATGGAAACCTAAATGTATCCAAAATGCACTGTATAATGTTCAAAATAGTATAATATAGGACCTTTAAGTAAAAAGCCCTTTTAAGCATTTAAACAACAGTATCATTGAAAACCTGTCGACTGTTGGCAAACTGCAAATTAACAAACACATCCCATGTTTATTTTTATGTATTATTTTTCATAAAACAAAATTAAATGAATTAAAAAAAGACACTGATTCCATAATTTGTCAATGACCTTTAGCAAAGAGTAAAACAAAAAACAAAAAAACAGAAACATATTAAAAATGAATTTTAGGCACTTTTTAAATGAAAAATATAATTAAATGCGCTCTTTTTAACAAAGAATATGGAAGAACTACAGCTGAGTCATGTTTATTAAGTTTTATTATATTTATGAATTTATGAAAATGCTTTAATAAAGAAAAGTTTTTAATATGTCTAAAGGTTTTTTTTAGTTTGGTTAAAGTCCTAGTCTTAAAGATATAAAAGAATTTGAGACGAGCTTTTGTGAAATGAACCACTGCTTTCCTCATAAACCTGTGTTAGAGACTTTTATTATGAAAGAGCTCAAAAGTATGTGTTAAATGAAACAAATAAAAGTGAACATCAGTCTTTAATCAGGAGATTTCCACATTTCATAAAGTCTGAGCTGAGACCTTCACAAATATCGGAAAAGGAACAATAAATCATGAAAATGTTCAGCTAAAGTCTCTGAACCAAAACATTTCAAACCTTATACGTAAAATAATAATCATTAACCTCAGATCAGAGCTGGGCGCTGGAAATGAAGCTGAAACGTGTTTTATATGACTTTAAAATGACTCAGAGACAGAAGGAGTTTTATTTTATTTAGACTCTGAAGATAACAATCAAACAGAACTGAATACAACCTGAGGATTATTTAGTTTTTATTGAACAAACGTGAGCAGCTGCAGTAAATCTGATCATTTTCCTGAAGAACAACTGGTCAAAGTTTATTTGATTTAACTATAATCAATACAAATCACAAAAGAATCACTGAGTTAATGTTAAAGCTTTTAACAAAATGAAGAGAAAGATGAAAAAAGAAGAGACTCTGAGGCAGGTCCAGGTTAAAGAAGAGTCAGGTTCAGCCACTGAAACAAAACAAACTTTATTCATCCCCAAAAAGAAAAGGCTCCATCTCAAAACAGAAATAATAACTACACTCACCTTCAGCAGGTCCAGCTCCACGGTCCCAGAGCCGCCGTCTAGACTTTTGAACGTATCTGAACAGAGACAAGAGGGTTTAATATGGATCTGAACAGGTTTAACATGGATCTGAGCAGGTTTAACATGGATCTGAACAGGTTTAACATGGATCTGAACAGGTTTAACATGGATCTGAACAGGTTTAACATGGATCTGAACAGGTTTAACATGGATCAGAACAGGTTTAATATGGATCTGAACAGGTTTAACATGGATCTGAACAGGTTTAACATGGATCTGAACAGGTTTAACATGGATCAGAACAGGTTTAATATGGATCAGAACAGGTTTAATATGGATCAGAACAGGTTTAATATGGATCAGAACAGGTTTAATATGGATCTGAACAGGTTTAACATGGATCTGAACAGGTTTAATATGGATCTGAACAGGTTTAATATGGATCTGAACAGGTTTAATATGGATCTGAACAGGTTTAACATGGATCTGAGCAGGTTTAACATGGATCTGAACAGGTTTAATATGGATCAGAACAGGTTTAATATGGATCTGAACAGGTTTAATATGGATCTGAACAGGTTTTAGTGGGATCTCACCAAACATAGTCTCCAGTCGGATCAAACAGCCGACAAAGTTGTCAAAGTCGATGGTGAGGTCAGACTCACTGTAACGAGCCACAAGCACCTGCTGCAGAGAGTTGTTCAGAGAGAAACCTGAGAGACAGGAGAACCAGGTCAGGACCGGGTCAGGACCGGGTCTGGGGTCAGGACCAGGTCAGGACCGGGTCTGGACCGGGTCTGGACCGGGTCTGGACCGGGTCTGGGGTCAGGACCGGGTCTGGACCGGGTATGGACCGGGTCCGGGTCAGGACCGGGTCTGGACCGGGTCCGGGTCAGGACCGGGTCAGGACCGGGTCTGGACCGGGTCTGGACCGGGTCTGGGGTCAGGACCGGGTCAGGACCGGGTCAGGACCGGGTCTGGACCGGGTCCGGGTCAGGACCGGGTCAGGACCGGGTCTGGACCGGGTCAGGACCGGGTCTGGACCGGGTCAGGACCGGGTCTGGGGTCAGGACCAGGTCAGGACCGGGTCTGGACCGGGTCCGGGTCAGGACCGGGTCAGGACCGGGTCTGGACCGGGTCAGGACCGGGTCTGGGGTCAGGACCAGGTCAGGACCGGGTCAGGACCGGGTCTGGACCGGGTCCGGGTCAGGACCGGGTCTGGACCGGGTCTGGACCGGGTCCGGGGTCTGGACCGGATCCGGGGTCTGGACCGGATCCGGGATCCGGGATCCGGGTGAGTCCTGGTCCGGGTGAGTCCTGGTCCTGGTGAGTCTTGGTCAGGGTGAGTCCTGGTGAGTCCTGGTCCAGGTGAGTCCTGGTCAGGGTGAGTCCTGGTGAGTCCTGGTCCGGGTGAGTCCTGGTGAGTCCTGGTCCTGGTGAGTCTTGGTCAGTGTGAGTCCTGGTGAGTCCTGGTCCTGGTGAGTCCTGGTCCAGGTGAGTCTTGGTCAGGGTGAGTCCTGGTGAGTCCTGGTCCTGGTGAGTCCTGGTCCAGGTGAGTCCTGGTCAGGGTGAGTCCTGGTGAGTCCTGGTGAGTCCTGGTCCGGGTGAGTCCTGGTGAGTCCTGGTCCGGGTGAGTCCTGGTGAGTCCTGGTCCGGGTGAGTCCTGGTGAGTCCTGGTGAGTCCTGGTCCGGGTGAGTCCTGGTGAGTCCTGGTGAGTCCTGGTCCGGGTGAGTCCTGGTGAGTCCTGGTGAGTCCTGGTGAGTCCTGGTGAGTCCTGGTGAGTCTAGGTGACTGTTACCTGCTTGTTCCACGGCGCCCCTCATCTCAGTGGAGCTCATGGATCCAGAGTTGTCCACATCTTTCTCTCGATAGAGTTTCTGTAAAAAAAACAAAACAAAACAAAAGTCAGCTGTAAACACGGAACGTCTTTAATAAAAACAGAACGTCTTTAATAAAAACAGAACGTCTTTAATAAAAACAGAACGTCTTTAATAAAAACAGAACGTCTTTAATAAAGTTTGAGTCTCACCAGAAACGTCTCAACTTTGGTCCAGAGGATCTTAAACTCCACCAAACCCAGCTTCCCACTGCCGTCTTTCTGCTCAGAGCTCAGGACAACAGGGTTTCAACTAAAACAGGACACTGGGGGACACTTAGGGGACACTGAGGGACACTGAGGGACACTGGGGGACACTGAGGGACACTGGGGGACACTGAGGGACACTGGGGGACACTGAGTAACACTGAGGGACACTGAGGGACACTGGGGGACACTGAGGGACACTGGGGGACACTGAGGGACACTGAGGGACACTGGGGGACACTGGGGGACACTGAGTAACACTGAGGGACACTGAGGGACACTGGGGGACACTGAGGGACACTGGGGGACACTGGGTAACACTGAGGGACACTGGGGGACACTGAGTAACACTGAGGGACACTGGGGGACACTGGGGGACACTGAGTAACACTGAGGGACACTGGGGGACACTGAGGGACACTGAGTAACACTGAGGGACACTGAGGGACACTGGGGGACACTGGGGGACACTGAGTAACACTGAGGGACACTGGGGGACACTGAGTAACACTGAGGGACACTGGGGGACACTGAGTAACACTGAGTAACACTGAGGGACACTGAGGGACACTGGGGGACACTGAGGGACACTGGGGGACACTGAGTAACACTGAGGGACACTGAGGGACACTGAGGGACACTGGGGGACACTTGGGGGACACTGAGGGACACTGGGGGACACTGAGGGACACTGAGGGACACTGGGGGACACTGAGGGACACTGGGGGACACTGAGGGATACTGGGGGACACTGAGGGACACTGAGGGACAGATACTGAGGGACACCGAGGGGACAGACCCTGAGGGACAGATACTGAGGGACAGCTGTAAAACCTGTGCCCCAGACCCCTGACCCCTGACCCCTGACCCTGCAGTGAAGGATACGTCCAGCAGGTTCACCATGTTCCTGCAGGTCTCCAAACTGAAGCCAGTGGTTTTTATGTCGGAGCCTGAGGAGAACAAACACCAGAGTTTAACACTACACAGAGTTAAACCTGTTCAAATAAAACAACACTACACAGAGTTAAACCTGTTCAAATACAACACTACACAGAGTTAAACCTGTTCAAATACAACAACACTACACAGAGTTAAACATGCTCAAATACAACAACACTACACAGAGTTAAACCTGTTCAAATAAAACAACACTACACAGAGTTAAACCTGTTCAAATACAACAACACTACACAGAGTTAAACATGCTCAAATAAAACAACACTACACAGAGTTAAACCTGTTCAAATACAACAACACTACACAGAGTTAAACCTGTTCAAATACAACAACACTACACAGAGTTAAACATGCTCAAATAAAACAACACTACACAGAGTTAAACCTGTTCAAATAAAACAACACTACACAGAGTTAAACATGCTCAAATAAAACAACACTACACAGAGTTAAACCTGTTCAAATACAACAACACTACACAGAGTTACTAACTGCTCTGGAGCATCTGGAGACTCAGTAAAGACAGATAAATAAATAAATCAGTTAAAGTGACGCTGTTGAGTAGAAATGACTCACGTTTGGTCACGACTCGGTTGAAGATCTTCTGAAGCTCGAAGGCACTGATCTCACAGTCCTGGACAGAGAGGACATGGTCAGAACAGAGTATTCCTGATGGATTATGGGTTATTGTATTCCTGATGGATTATGGGTTATTGATGAGACTGACCGCTCCTGCCAACTGCCCGAACAGGCTCCGGAAACGCTGGTCCACGTCGTCCTCGTCGATCTGGATCTGGAACAAACAGAAAGGGTGAGTTTATTTCTCTGGGTTTGGCTGAAAACCATGAGACTACACTGACCTTCTCCACTCGGCTCTCCACAGGATCGTCCATCTCTCTGTGAAACAACAGCAGCTCGGTCACTTTCACTTATTCATCATATTATTTACTCAGAGACAACGTGCCCTGGTCTCTTTAACATTTATTCAATAAGAGTTTAGGCCTGAGTCAGCTCTGGAAACACCAGAGTAAACACTAGAGTGAAATAAGGCTAGTGTGAGTGAGTCCTGTGGGTGCCAACCTGAGCACTTCAGACACTCACAAACCTGTTGATTAACCTCACACAAAATACTCTTTTAACTTCTGACATAGAACTATTAAGTATCAACATACTTTTTCCAGTTTTATTGATGAATGCCATCATTAACTTCAGTCCTCATCATAAATAACATACATATACATAAGATTTATGAATTTTATGAATTAACCTGTTAAATGACAGCTGATTTTTTCCATCCCGTTTGTAAAATGTAGTGTATTGTGGGTGTAATCTGAGCCTGGGAGTGTGACCAGACACAGCCACACTTTATCTGTCGGTGTCTGTGTCACGGAGTAAAGACACTAGAACATTATTATTGATATTTTAAAACAGAAAAGGCCGTGTGAAAGGCTGGGTCGGCTAAAGAATTAAAAAATCTGTTTCATTTTTGTTCAAATGTAGAGAATTGAACTGGATCCAGGATTTAACAGCCGTCCAACGGAGACTGAACTGAAGCTTTTAAAGCAACTAGAGCCAAAGTGGAGCCCCACAGCAGCAACACTGGGCTACACCAGATACACCAGGTACAAAGACTCCCAGAGCACCGGAACCCCACTCTCGGGTCTGATATTCATGTACATTTTCAATCACTTGTTCATATGATGGAGTATTTGTCAGTGACTGTCCTGGCCACATCTATTGCATGGCCTGGCTGTCCTGGGAGTAGATCCTTTCTTCTGTGGTTCTCCCTGACGTTTCTCTTTTTTCCCCGGCTGGGTTTTTTGAGTTTTTCCTTACCCTGATGGAGGGTCTAAGGACAGGCGACGTTGTCCTGCTCAGCCTGTTTGCATTTTACTGTCTGTTATGTGAAGCCCTTTGAGGCAATTGTTGTTGTGATACAGGGCTATACAAATAAAACTGAATTGCCTGAGGTAAAGACTCACTGGAACTCGGCCTGTTTCTCACTGAAGACTCTGACGCAGAAGTCTCCGTTCAGGTGCGGGTCGAAGGTGGACGGGACGATCAGGTACTCTCCTGGAGGCAGGACAAAGCGACTGCACACCTCCCTCAGGTTTATGAAGGTCTCGGAGCGAGCGGACGAGGCGTGACGCAGGAAGAAAGCCCGGTTCAGGTGGACGTTCCTCTGACCTGCGAACTGGAAACAAACAGAGCAACAGTGTCGAGGCCAGTTTAGGTAAAGGTTATATTCATATTTTAATGTTTATTAGATTTATGTTGTTTTTGAGTCAAATCAAACCCAAAGAGATGGAAATGAGGCAGTGAAGACATACCTCTTTAGGAACCTGGAACACACAGAAAGGACACATTAACCACTGGTTCAGTCCTGGTCCAGACCCGGTTCAGGCCCGGTTCAGGCCCGGTTCAGACCCGGTTCAGACCCGGACTCACCTCGTAGATGGCGAACCCGACCGTGTGCATGTCTTCTCCCATTTTCCTCATCTTACGTCTGTTTTTCTGGATGAGTCCCACCACGAAGCTGCAGCCGTTCTCTCCGTCGTCAGGGTCATCGTCCTCTTCGTCCAAACGGATCACGAACTGAGGGTTGGTCCAGAACGTGTCTAAGAACCAGAACCAGCATTAGACCGGGACCAGGACTAGAACCAGAACCAGCGTTAGACCAGGACCAGGACTAGAACCAGGACCAGCGTTAGACCAGGACCAGGACTAGAACCAGGACTAGAACCAGGACCAGCGTTAGACCAGGACCAGGACTAGAACCAGAACCAGCGTTAGACCGGGACCAGGACTAGAACCAGAACCAGCGTTAGACCGGGACCAGGACTAGAACCAGAACCAGCATTAGACCGGGACCAGGACTAGAACCAGAACCAGCGTTAGACCGGGACCAGGACTAGAACCAGAACCAGCGTTAGACCGGGACCAGGACTAGAACCAGAACCAGCGTTAGACCGGGACCAGGACTAGAACCAGAACCAGCGTTAGACCGGGACCAGGACTAGAACCAGGACGAGAACCAGGACCGGCGTTAGACCGGGACCAGGACTAGAACCAGGACCGGCGTTAGACCGGGACCAGGACTAGAACCAGAACCGGCGTTAGACCGGGACCAGGACTAGAACCAGGACCGGCGTTAGACCGGGACCAGGACTAGAACCAGGACCGGCGTTAGACCGGGACCAGGACTAGAACCAGGACCGGCGTTAGACCGGGACCAGGACTAGAACCAGGACCAGCGTTACACCAGGACTAGAACCAGGACTAGGACCAGGACCAGCGTTAGACCAGGACCAGGACTAGAACCAGGACCGGCGTTAGACCAGGACCAGGACTAGAACCAGGACCAGCGTTACACCAGGACTAGAACCAGGACTAGAACCAGGACCAGCGTTAGACCAGGACCAGGACTAGAACCAGGACCGGCGTTAGACCAGGACCAGGACTAGAACCAGGACCAGCATTAGACCAGGACCAGGACTAGAACCAGGACCAGTGTTAGACCAGGACTAGAACCAGGACCGGCGTTAGACCAAGACTAGAACCAGGACTAGAACCAGAACCGGCGTTAGACCGAGACCAGGACTAGAACCAGGACTAGAACCAGTACCAGCGTTAGACCAGGACTAGAACCAGGACTAGAACCAGAACCGGCGTTAGACCGGGACCAGGACTAGAACCAGGACCGGCGATAGACCGGGACCAGGACTAGAACCAGGACCGGCGTTAGACCAGGACTAGAACCAGAACTAGAACCAGGACCAGCGTTAGACCAGGACTAGAACCAGAACTAGAACCAGAACCAGCGTTAGACCAGAGCCAGTACCAGAGACAGACCCGGTCCAGTCCCGGTCCAGTCCCGGTCCAAACCCGGTCCAGTCCCGGTCCAGACCCGGTCCAGTCCCGGTCCAGTCCCGGTCCAGACCCAGTCCAGACCTGGGAAGTTGCGGCAGCCCCCGGCCGTGGAGCCTCGTCTCCAGTTTCCCTCGAACTTGGACAGAGCCCATTTGGAAACGGAGTCGTCGCTGAGAGCATCAGGCGTCAGGTTACAGATCTCCACACGAGAGTAGTGCCTCAGGAAATCCTCGAACGACATCCTGCAGACAAAACCCAGGGCTTAATCAGGTCTGGACCAAGACTGGACCAGGGTTAAACAGGTCTGAATCAGAGTTTGACCTGGTGAAGTCTGACAGTGGTGTGAGGAATAAGGAACAATGTTAACACAAATATTTATTAAGAATAAATTTTAAAAATTTAGTTATTTGACAAAAAAATGGAAACTGTATTTTACGTAAAACCTTTAGGGTTGTACAGCTCCAGCCGACTGTGGCTTAAATTTGGATTAAATTAAAAAGTATAAAAGCACGGTTCTCATTGAAACACGGTTGAACTGGGTCTAGGTTTGACTGAAGTGAACTTTAAGCACTTGGAGAAGAAGATACCTCATTTTGGTTTTATTTCCCTCAATGTTTTATCTATAGTATTTTATTTATTTATTTATTTTATATTTTATTTATTTATTTTATTCAAAGTATTTTATTTTTATTTATAAATGATGAGCCACAAGAACCACATAAACATGTACAGTGTTGGTTTTATTCTGTTTCAGACTCATTCATTGAGAGAAAGCTTCATTTCATTTTTAGTTCAGAAAATAATATAAAGTAATATTAAGAGTCCTGAGACGGTGTAGTGTTAGAAAACGTTACCAGAACTCTCCGTCCTCAGATTTATGAGCCACTCTGTCCCTGTCCTCGTCGCTGATGTGACCCCACTGCATCGAGCTGAACGCAGAGGTTAAAGGTTAAACACATCAGAGCAGAGGCCGGGCTGTGATTGGTCCAGAGGGACGTCATGTGACTCACCTGTCGCTCCAGTCTCCGGTCCACTCCACCTGACCCCAGGGGTTTCTGATCCGGATCAGACGCTCAGGAGACCCCCTATAGGTCACCTGAGGGTCACACACACCTGTCACACACACCTGTCACACACACCTGTAACACACACCTGTAACACACACCTGTCACACACACCTGTAACACACACCTGTAACACACACCTGTAACACACTCCTGTAACACACACCTGTAACACACACTCCTGTAACACACACCTGTAACACACACTCATGTAACACACACTCATGTAACACACACCTGTAACACACTCCTGTAACACACACCTGTAACACACACCTGTCACACACACCTGTAACACACACCTGTAACACACACCTGTCACACACACACACCTGTAACACACACCTGTAACACACTCCTGTAACACACTCCTGTAACACACACTCCTGTAACACACACTCCTGTAACACACACTCATGTAACACACTCCTGTAACACACACCTGTAACACACTCCTGTAACACACACTCCTGTAACACACACCTGTAACACACTCCTGTAACACACACCTGTAACACACTCCTGTAACACACTCCTGTAACACACACTCCTGTAACACACACTCCTGTAACACACACTCCTGTAACACACACTCCTGTAACACACACTCCTGTAACACACTCCTGTAACACACACCTGTCACACACACCTGTAACACACACCTGTAACACACTCCTGTAACACACACTCCTGTAACACACACCTGTCACACACTCCTGTAACACACACCTGTCACACACTCCTGTAACACACACACCTGTAACACACACCTGTAACACACACCTTGGTCCAGAACGTGTCTAAGAACCAGAAACAGCATTAGACCAGGACCAGGACCAGGACTAGAACCAGAACCAGAACCAGCGTTAGACCAGGACCAGGACTAGAACCAGAACCAGCGTTAGACCAGGACCAGGACTAGAACCAGGACCAGCGTTAGACCAGGACCAGGACCAGGACTAGAACCAGGACCAGCGTTAGACCAGGACCAGGACTAGAACCAGAACCAGGACCAGCGTTAGACCAGGACCAGGACTAGAACCAGAACCAGCGTTAGACCAGGACCAGGACTAGAACCAGGACCAGCGTTAGACCAGGACTAGAACCAGGACTAGAACCAGGACTAGAACCAGAACCAGCATTAGACCAGGACTAGAACCAGGACTAGAACCAGGACCAGGACTAGAACCAGGACCAGTGTTAGACCAGGACCAGGACTAGTACCAGGACCAGCGTTAGACCAGGGCTAGAACCAGGACCAGCGTTAGACCAGGACTAGAACCAGGACTAGAACCAGAACCAGCATTAGACCAGGACTAGACTCACAGGACTCACACTCCTGTAACACACACTCATGTAACACACACCTGTAACACACACCTGTCACACACATCTGTAACACACAACTGTAACACACATCTGTAACACACAACTGTAACACACATCTGTAACACACAACTGTCACACGCACCTGTCACACGCACCTGTCACACACACACACACACACACACACACACACCTGTAACACACACCTGTAACACACAACTGTAACACACACCTGTAACACACAACTGTAACACACAACTGTAACACACACCAGTAACACACAACTGTAACACACATCTGTAACACACAACTGTAACACACACCTGTCACACACAACTGTCACACGCACCTGTCACACGCACCTGTAACACACACACACACACACACACTCCTGTAACACACAACTGTAACACACAATTGTAACACACACCTGTAACACACAACTGTAACACACATCTGTAACACACACCTGTAACACACAACTGTAACACACACCTGTCACACACAACTGTAACACACAACTGTCACACGCACCTGTCACACGCACCTGTAACACACACACACACACACACACACACACTCCTGTAACACACAACTGTAACACACACCTGTAACACACAACTGTAACACACATCTGTAACACACAACTGTAACACACATCTGTAACACACATCTGTAACACACAACTGTCACACGCACCTGTCACACGCACCTGTAACACACACACACACACACACACACTCCTGTAACACACAATTGTAACACACAATTGTAACACACACCTGTAACACACACCTGTAACACACATCTGTAACACACATCTGTAACACACATCTGTAACACACAACTGTAACACACACCTGTCACACACAACTGTAACACACAACTGTCACACGCACCTGTCACACGCACCTGTCACACGCACCTGTAACACACACACACACACACTCCTGTAACACACAACTGTAACACACAATTGTAACACACACCTGTAACACACAACTGTAACACACATCTGTAACACACAACTGTCACACGCACCTGTCACACACTCCAGTAACACACACCTGAGCTACACCTGTCACAGAGTAGGCGTGTCCTTTGACCAGTTTCTGGGAGGTGACGGCCTCAGAGTCGGCTGAACTGGTGATCTGTAACAGAACAGGAACCATCAGACTCACCTGCACGTGTCCTACACCTGAGCTACACCTGAGCCACACCTGAGCTACACCTGAGCTACACCTGAGCTACACCTGAGCCACACCTGAGCTACACCTGAGCTACACCTGAGCCACACCTGAGCTACACCTGAGCTACACCTGAGCCACACCTGAGCTACACCTGAGCTACACCTGAGCTACACCTGAGCCACACCTGAGCTACACCTGAGCTACACCTGAGCCACACCTGAGCTACACCTGAGCCACACCTGAGCTACACCTGAGCCACACCTGAGCTACACCTGAGCTACACCTGAGCCACACCTGAGCTACACCTGAGCTACACCTGAGCCACACCTGAGCTACACCTGAGCTACACCTGAGCCACACCTGAGCCACACCTGAGCTACACCTGAGCCACACCTGAGCTACACCTGAGCCACACCTGTGTTTTTTAACCAACAGAGTAACTCTCAGTGGATTATCAAACTCTCTAAAACGTTCTCTGGTGCTTTCTCCTCAGCGTTTGCGTTAGCGGCTAACGTTCCGTATCCTGGACACAGCTGTTAAAGCAAAACGAAGAAACGTGGATTAATTAATTAAGAACGCACTAATTTTCCATCAGCTGTGCTTTCAAACCTGTGCAGACACATTACTGACTCAGAACCTGTACTGTTTAGATAGAGTGTATGAACTTTATCAGTTAATGACATTTTAATCGGTCAAGTTTAATGATGATTAATCGATTATTGGTTACCCATGAACAGCCCTGGATTAAACCGTGTGAACTCACGTCGATGGAGCAGCCGAGCAGAGAGCCTCGGTCCAGAGCTTTCTGAATGATGTGGAACAGATGAGGGTTTCTGTTTTTGAGCTCGTGGACCTCAGCGATTCCTCCAGTGAAGTCCTCAAAGCCCTCAGTGGTGGTCCCTCCAGAGAGAGCCTCGTACGAGCCGTTTATTCTGGAAAAAAGACAAATACTGACGTAAATCTGGAATAAAAGACAGACGTATTCACAATTCTAAATGAAAAGACTAGAATTGTTAAAAGTAAGGACATTCGGCTTCTGCAAAACCTGAAAATGATGTGTTCCGTCTTGACCACAACTCTAGTTTAAATTAGAAATGTTTCTGATTAACTGTTAATAAACTGTTGTGACCGATTCATCTTTCATTAAACGTTTAATCAGTCGATTCTGGACGGAGAAAGCAAAGAGCTCCACAGAATCAAATCTTGCTTTGTCTGACTCTGACTGTGATGGAAGCTTTAATACTGCGCTAACATTAATAAACCAGGGTCGCATCACGTTTTTGTGAGTCCCTGGGACTCACTGTGAAGCACCGTTTACTCCACGCTGATGAAGCAGTCAGCTCTGACCTGAGCAGGATTCACAGGAGTTTTACAAACCTTTTCAAAGAGACTGACATTTCTGTTGAATTTTGGTGTTTTTTTTAAATCTTTTTTTCAGTTTTATTACATTCCATTTTTTCATTGTGTTTTGGTGTTTGTAGTAGCGTTTTTTAGTTTTCCCTCTGTTTTCTATCAATCAAATAAATGCACAAAATCTGAAAAACTAGTACAAATATGTTTATCTTATTAAACTTTAGGGCTCCACACTTATTCATAAAACTGTTAATTAAGTTTGTTTGAGATCAAAATGTGTCTGGTTTGGTTCTAATAAGCTTGTGACTTATTTATGTTCTGATCTGTGGGTAGGAGTTAAATCAAGCAGAGACCTGTTCATGTGTCATTCTTGACACAAAAAAAGAGTTTAGAGTGAGTCAGTGTGAACAAATGCAGCGAGGCGTTTCTCTAAAACATACTCCACACCTCGACACACGCCTACCCAGAACTACAGCCACTTAACAGACATAAAACAGCCCGATCCAGCGGGACAGGCTCTGACGGGACACCAGCCTCTCTGAGGGCTACCCACAAACCTGCTCACGGAAACATGTGGAGCCTGAGCCTGAAAAGTGGAGGATGGAGCGTCCCACGGCAGCGAGTCCACCACTTTAGGCACAAACGCTGAGCAAGGCCCAAGAGAGCCCAGGGGCAAACTGAGAACATGAAGGGCAGATAAAGTCTGAAGCTCACTTACAGCTCGCTCTGTCATCGTTAAAGCTTTAACACAGACACTGCTCACAATAAACACACGATATGTCACGTGTGTCAAGGAAATAGGCCAATACACTGGACCAAACCTCTCTCTTTGTAAATAAAGATGGCTGCCGGTGCAGAGTGATATGTGCCCTCTGCTGGCTAAAAGTTACACAGGGTTGCTTTAAACATAGCGGGTGTGCTAGCCTGCAGCTGAGTGAGCTTCATGTTGCTTCAGACAATTTCAGGAGGAGTGGGCTACTTCTGAGAGGCACAGACAGACGTGGTGTCACTGGAGTTTCTGTACTTCACACCAACATTAAACACCACACAGTTAAAAAAAGAAAACTGTACAGAGAGACTCCATATCTTCACAATAAACCACACCAGGTTGTTAAAACTGGTATAATTAAGTCATGTGACAGTTCTTCCTGTTTTTTTTAAGTGTGATGGCACCTACATGAGAACTATAATGACTTTGGAAAGTTTAAGTCTGGAATTTATCACTGAAGGCGGGAAAAATATTCACAAAGACAGTTTCTCACTTGGCGTAGGCCTTCTCCAGCAGCGCACTCCAGAACTCAGTGCCTTCAGCCGAGTGAACGAACAGCAGCTCTCCGTCTTTACAGGGCAACCGGTCGTCCACCACCACGTCCACCCACTCTCCGAACTGCCAGAACTGGAAATATACAAACACACGCAAAAAACACGCAAATGGTTAAATATGTTAAATATCAGTTTATATCCACATCCACCCAGTCCACACATGACAAGAGGGTCAAGTCTCACGTTCTGAAAGATGCTCATGATAAGTCCAGATTATATTTTTAGACACAGTCTACGTTGATGAAGACTCTGATTCTTTTTCGTGCCATTTTCCAAACATTTTCTAAGAATCTGAAGAACACGTGAATGCAGCATTAAAGAAAAAACAGACAAAACTGATGGTCAGTGAATGCACCACAGTTCCAGCACTGAAAGGACTAGAAAACAAGAATAAAACCTAAAGAGCCTTCGCAGTCACTAAGGACAGGTGTGATCTGAGTCTGAGCTGCTGCTTATTTGACAAACAAATCCTGGGCTTTTACTCAGACACACAGCAAGGTTTTATACAGAGAGGAGTCCTAAAGCAGGTCAGATCTTGGTAAAACCAGGTTAGATCTAAGTGAAACCAAGTCAGATCTGAGTAAAACCTGTTTGAATCCATCTAAAACCCATTTTAATCCATCTAAAACCCGTTTGAATCCATCTAAAACCCGTTTGAATCCATCTAAAACCCGTTTGAATCCATCTAAAACCTGCTAAAGTCCATCTAAAGCCTGTTCAGACCCTTTATTTGTACCTGGAAGTGGAATATCCCGGCGTATTCTCCGCTCTTGAAGCTCTGTCCATGAGGAACGACTCGAGCCAGAACCTCTTCGTTCAAAGTCAGAGACGCGATGGCAGCGAGCAGCCAGCAGTCGCCTACGACAGGACAGAGAGGGCTTTAGGGCTGTCTGGGGCATTTTAGATGAAGCAGAAACAGATCAGCGTTGGATTTTGTGATGTCTGCTGCGTGGACCTGATTCGGCTCCAGATGAACCTGCCTCGTTTTGAGTCGATAGTGTTTGTTAAAGCAGCGCTGCGAGGTACTGGCGGCTCATATGCATTTATGTGTAGTTAATACAAACACTGAACAGTTTCCTCCTAAAGACTCTCTGACCTGACCTGAACTGTTCATATGACACCTGAAACTCATACAGGTGCGTGCTGACTCAATACTGCACTCTGATTGGCCCCTGGAGCCAGGTGTGTGTCGCTGCGGTGACTATTGTCGCTGCGGTGACTGTTGTCGCGGTAACCACCCTCTATATAATAACCTGAGCAGAACTGGCTGAACCTGAAACAGACAATCAAATACAACTCTAACACAACTCCAGACGGTCCCAGCCCTGGTCTGAGATCAGCCTAAAGCCAGTTCAAGTCAAATTAAAACCCAGTCTCACCCAGAGCTCCCTGGCAGATATCAGTTCTGGTGGCTCCAGAAACAATGAACTGAGGGTTAGACGTCAGCTCCTGGAAGAAAAAAAAAGAAAAACAGAAGAAACCGGATCAAAACCTGTTCAAATCCAACTAAAACCTGGTCCATTCCAACAAAAATCTGTTTCAATCTGACAAAAACCAGGTAAATTCCAACTAAGAGTAAAACCTAAAATTCCTCTAAATTCTGTCAAAATCCAGTTTTACAACAATGTGGTCTGAGCCCTTCTTTGACTATATTTAACCCTTTTAAAAAAAACATTCATGATCCTGTCAGTTCAAACCCAGGGTAAAAACACTCTGAGTGCAGCACAAATCAATACAGACTGCATTAGACTCAAACCATCATCTGATAATGTCTCCTTCACAAAGAGCTGAGTGTGCATCAGTTTTGTTTTGGACTGTCATCGACTCAAATCCTGCCTGTAACAGAAAAACTCTGAACAAACCGTTAAAAGACACCCAAACATGGCCGATTAACCCATTATGAATTATGTCAAATCAAAGGGTGTCGTTTTAACACAATATGATCCTGTGGCGCCATTAGTTTTCCATTCTGTGACTTTAAACTCTGAACTGAAATCCAATTAGATCCAACTAAAACTTGTTCACAACCATCCATAAACCTGTAAATCCAATTAAACCTGTTTAAATCCACTTAAATACCTGCTACATCTACATAAAACCTGTTTAAATCCATCTGAAACTCAGTAAAACTAGTTCAAAACCACTTCTAAAGTTGTATTTTGCTATTTTCTGCCTGTGTTGGTCACTGACCGTGGGTCTGGTCCACTTCACGCCGCGGACCTTGTACGAGCTCGGGCCCAGCTCCTTGAATCCCAGGGAGGAAGTCTCCGCGGGGAAGGCGTCGTCCTGGAAGAGGCGGCCGGTCTCCAGGCAGTGCCTCCGCAGACTCTCGTAGTCCTGGTTCAGGTACTTGACGGCCTGGCTGTTGGTGCCCACGCCGTTGTCCTGGTCCCGCCGCCGCCGCAGAGTGCTCGCGATGCCCGACATGGTGCAGTGTGGCCCGGCTACAGGAGTGCGCTGTGGCCGCTGTGTCCGGAGGAAGAGTGAGGAGGAGGCGGTCACAGGTGGAGCTCTGGGGCCGGAGCAGGGAGTGGCTCTGACAGGTCTGTGGCAGAAAACCCACACTCACCACCGGCTGAATAAATAATAACCGGCTGGGTAAATAATACTCTGTTTTTTCAGTTTTCATTTACCACATGAAGTAAAATGAGCCGTTTAACAATTTCTGAGCTTCTTCTGCAACTAAAACCTGCTCAGATCCAACTAAAACCTGCTCAGATCCAACTAAAACCTGCTCAGATCCAACTAAAACCTGCTCAGATCCAACTAAAACCTGCTAAAATCCAATTAAAACCTCCTCAAATCCAACTAAAAGCTGCTCAAATCTATCAAAAATTGGTTAAAATTAATTGAAACTTAATTAAAACTTATTCAGATCATTTTTTATCAAAGAAACTCACCCAAAGCAAAGTTTTAAGGACTTTCTTTTCCGAGGCCGCAATAAAACCAAATCTGGGTGAATATAGAGTAATTTACCGTTTTTATTATTAAAAAATAACGCTTATCTTTAGCCTCTTCCAGTTTGTTGGGTTGATGTAATGGCGGGAAACGACGCCATCTTGTGGAGGCTTTTTCTGAAGTTCCACTGTGTCTCACTCACTGCTTCTGTTGATCTTAAAACAAAGGATTACAAATAATAATACAATAAAAAGTGCTTTTTTGTTTATAGTGAATAAAGTCAAGGAAATAGTGTGAGCTATTAAGGGTGGATTATTAAAGGACCAATAAACCAGGACTGAACCAGGACTAAACCAGGACTAAACCAGGACTAAACCAGGTCTAAACCAGGACTAAACCAGGTCTAAACCAGAACTAAACCAGGGCTAAACCAGGACTAAACCAGGACTAAACCAGGTCTAAACCAGGTCTAAACCAGAACTAAACCAGGGCTAAACCAGGGCTAAACCAGGTCTAAACCAGGACTAAACCAGGTCTAAACCAGAACTAAACCAGGTCTAAACCAGAACTAAACCAGGGCTAAACCAGGACTAAACCAGGACTAAACCAGGGCTAAACCAGGGCTAAACCAGGACTAAACCAGGTCTAAACCAGGGCTAAACCAGGACTAAACCAGGTCTAAACCAGGGCTAAACCAGGTCTAAACCAGGACTAAACCAGGTCTAAACCAGGTCTACAGCTCTCTCTGTCTCCTCTGGGGGGCGCTGTCCATTCATTTGTTCATTAAATGGACTGTTTATCAGAGTCTGTCCTGGGACTGGATCCTACTGTGGTTCAGGGATTTCTCTGGGTTCTTGGAGTTATCCCTTTGACCCCTCTGATGACCTCTGACCCTGATGGAGGCTCTGAGGACAGGTTGGAGGAACAGAGGGACAGAAGGACAGAGGAGAGACAGAAGGACCGAGGAGGGACAGAGGATGGACAGAGGGACAGAGGACGAACAGAGGAGAGACAGAGGGACAGAGGATGGACAGAGTGAACAGTTCTGCAGAGTTCTCATCGGGTTTAATGCTGTTATTATGTGAGTTTGTTGTGTTCTGACTCTGTGTTGTCCTCTGAGACAGAACAGTCTCCGGGAGTGTCCTGACGCTGAAGGGGCAGGACCGCCGTGAGGCCGCGCCCCGGAGCCTGAGCAGCTCCAGCAGCAAAGCCTCAGCTCAGTCTCCGCTCGGTCTCGCCCCTGTCACCGTCTGAACTGCGTCTCTCTCCGGTGTCTCCGGTGTTTACCGTGTGTCTCGTGCAGCATGTCTGGGGTGGCCTCGCGCCTCGCTAAGGAGCGTGCGCTTGCGGCGGGCTTCGGCTCGAACACGCGCGCGGTGCCGTTCCTGAACCAGCGCTTCGAGGAGCTGCGCGCCGCGTGTCTGCGCAGCGGCAACCTTTTCTGCGACGACGCGTTCCCCGCCGCTCCGCAGGCGCTGGGCTTCAAAGAGCTGGGCCCGGGCTCGTACAAGACGCGCGGGGTCACGTGGAAGCGTCCCAAGGTGAGTCCCGGGGTCAGAGGTCAGAGAGGGTGAAAGACAGAGAGGAAGGGCGCGGCAGAAGCGGAAAACTTTCCCTGCCGTTCCAACCTCAGTCGAGCTCTGAGGGGTTTATCTGAGCTCTGCTCTGGTTCTGTCTGGTTCTGTCTGGTTCTGTCTGGTTCTGTCTGGTTCTGCTCTGGTTCTGTCTGGTTCTGCTCTGGTTCTGCTCTGGTTCTGTCTGGTTCTGTCTGGTTCTGTCTGAGGCGGGAGGAGGTGGTGGAGGCTCAGCTTGTGAACAGACCAGTAGTTGTTTGTCTGTAAATATCTGTAAATATTTACGGACCGTGTTTGATATAAACGCAGTAAAAGTTGGACTCAGAGACTGTTTTAGAGGAAAGGGGTGTGGCTGGAACAGTCTGAGTTCTGGTCCTGTTTTTTCCTTTTGGGGCGGATCAGAGACTCAGGAGGCTCTGTAAACTGAGTTCTGATCCTGCAGCTTCTACAGAGCAGCGTGTGTTTGTGAGTTTCAGCCCCTGCTCTCTCTGTGGGGCTAAAGTGTAGTAACAGTGTAATAACAGAGTAATAACAGAATAGTAAGCGTGCAGTCTGAGTCAGAGGCGTGTGCAGAGCTCTCTCGGAGCACATCAGGACATTTCCTGATGAACACAGCCTCAGGAGGAGTGTCTGAGTCAAACTGGAATCACAGCCTGCTCCGGGTGTGTCACTGACGTGTTTGTGTTCTCCTCAGATCTGCAGTTCTGGTACAGTTCTGGTACAGTTCTGGTACAGTTCTGGTGCAGTTCTGGTGCAGTTCTGGTGCAGTTCTGGTACAGTTCTGGTACAGTTCAGGTGCAGTTCTGGTACAGTTCTGGTGCAGTTCAGGTGCAGTTCTGGTACAGTTCTGGTACAGTTCTGGTGCAGTTCTGGTACAGTTCTGGTGCAGTTCAGGTGCAGTTCTGGTACAGTTCTGGTACAGTTCAGGTGCAGTTCTGGTACAGTTCAGGTGTAGTTCTGGTACAGTTCTGGTGCAGTTCAGGTGCAGTTCTGGTACAGTTCAGGTGCAGTTCTGGTGTAGTTCTGGTACAGTTCTGGTGCAGTTTAGGTGCAGTTCTGGTACAGTTCAGGTGCAGTTCTGGTACAGTTCTGGTGCAGTTCAGGTGCAGTTCTGGTACAGTTCTGGTACAGTTCTGGTGCAGTTCAGGTGCAGTTCTGGTACAGTTCTGGTACAGTTCTGGTGTAGTTCTGGTGCAGTTCTGGTGCAGTTCTGGTACAGTTCAGGTGCAGTTCTGGTACAGTTCTGGTGTAGTTCTGGTGCAGTTCTGGTGCAGTTCTGGTGCAGTTCAGGTGCAGTTGTGGTGCAGTTCTGGTGCAGTTCTGGTACAGTTCTGGTGCAGTTCAGGTGCAGTTCTGGTACAGTTCTGGTGTAGTTCTGGTACAGTTCTGGTGCAGTTCTGGTACAGTTCAGGTGCAGTTCTGGTACAGTTCAGGTGCAGTTCTGGTACAGTTCTGGTGCAGTTCAGGTGCAGTTCTGGTACAGTTCTGGTACAGTTCTGGTGTAGTTCTGGTACAGTTCTGGTGCAGTTCTGGTGTAGTTCTGGTGCAGTTCTGGTACAGTTCTGGTACAGTTCAGGTGTAGTTCTGGTGCAGTTCAGGTGTAGTTCTGGTGCAGTTCTGGTACAGTTCTGGTGTAGTTCTGGTACAGTTCTGGTGCAGTTCTGGTACAGTTCAGGTGCAGTTCTGGTACAGTTCTGGTGCAGTTCAGGTGCAGTTCTGGTACAGTTCTGGTACAGTTCTGGTGTAGTTCTGGTACAGTTCTGGTGCAGTTCTGGTGTAGTTCTGGTGCAGTTCTGGTACAGTTCAGGTGCAGTTCTGGTACAGTTCTGGTGCAGTTCTGGTACAGTTCAGGTGCAGTTCTGGTACAGTTCTGGTGCAGTTCAGGTGCAGTTCTGGTACAGTTCTGGTACAGTTCTGGTGTAGTTCTGGTACAGTTCTGGTGCAGTTCTGGTGTAGTTCTGGTGCAGTTCTGGTACAGTTCTGGTACAGTTCAGGTGTAGTTCTGGTGCAGTTCAGGTGTAGTTCTGGTGCAGTTCTGGTGTAGTTCTGGTACAGTTCTGGTGCAGTTCTGGTACAGTTCAGGTGCAGTTCTGGTGCAGTTCAGGTGCAGTTCTGGTACAGTTCTGGTGCAGTTCTGGTGCAGTTCTGGTACAGTTCAGGTGCAGTTCTGGTGCAGTTCTGGTACAGTTCTGGTGCAGTTCAGGTGCAGTTCTGGTGCAGTTCTGGTACAGTTCTGGTGCAGTTCTGGTACAGTTCTGGTGCAGTTCTGGTGCAGTTCTGGTACAGTTCTGGTACAGTTGTGTGTCTGCTGTGTTTTTGTGAGTGACAGCTGCAGGATGTGGTGGAAGTTTGAGGCAGAGCTGCAGTGACTCAGAGCTAGTTCCTGTTTGTGGGCAAACCTCGGTCTGGGTCTGAGTCTGATGCAGATTAAAGACAGAGACCGAGGCTCAGTCGAAGGAAGACTTCAGCAGATTCTCTTCAGTTTGTTCCAACAGTGTTTTCTATTATTCTGAGAGTAACACAAGTATTTGTCCAGAGCTGGAGTCAGAGCTGCAGAACCCCCTCCTCTGATCAATCTGTTTCTTTATCTCAATTTGTCTTGTTCAGATTCAGAAACTGAGCAGGATCTGAGTCTGAGGAATCTGTGTTTGTTGAGGTTTAGGGCAAATATCTGACACAGTTGTAAATGCAGTGGCACTGGGGCAGTTTGACTCAGAGGCAGGAGGCGGAGTCAGAGGGATGTACTCGTACACAGAAGGAATTTGGACTATTTCTGTTTGAACAGTGAGCAACAGCAGCAGAGTCAGGGATAGAGCGGGTCCCAAACCTGAAAACTGTGTTTAGTCCCAGTGCTTCTCTGTCGATGTTCTATTTTCAGACGGAGCAGATGTTGTTTGAACTTGAGCTTCAGTTTGTGGTTTTGATGGAAAACTGTGGGGCCTTTTGTTCAGTTCTGTCCCTGAGTCTGAGTCGGTCAAATGAGTTCCTTCTTTCAGAGAGAGATAAAAACAGAGAACCACAGACTCTGCAGTAAACACTGTTCATGAATCTGATATTTCACTGAAAGTTCTTTTATCCAGGAATCTGTGCTTAGATCAGGGCTGGTTCTGACGGAGGGTTAGACCTGACGCGGTTCTGACGGAGGAGGGTTAGACCTGACGCGGTTCTGACGGAGGAGGGTTAGACCTGACCCGGTTCTGACGGAGGAGGGTTAGACCTGACGCGGTTCTGACGGAGGAGGGTTAGACCTGACCCGGTTCTGACGGAGGAGGGTTAGACCTGACGCGGTTCTGACGGAGGAGGGTTAGACCTGACGCGGTTCTGACGGAGGAGGGTTAGACCTGACCCGGTTCTGACGGAGGAGGGTTAGACCTGACGCGGTTCTGACGGAGGAGGGTTAGACCTGACGCGGTTCTGACGGAGGAGGGTTAGACCTGACCCGGTTCTGACGGAGGAGGGTTAGACCTGACGCGGTTCTGACGGAGGAGGGTTAGGCCTGACGTGGTTCTGTCTTGTTGAATCTGTGAATGTTTGGGTGTGGGTCATAAAGAGAGGCTTTGTGTGTTGTTGTTTAGGACTTGAACCCGTGACAGAGAGGGTTTTCCTGTCGTGAGTCTCTGGAGGAGTGTCCGGGCGGTGCTCTGGAGGAATCCGGGTGGTGCTCTGTGGGTTTTCCTCTCATCAACTGTTTCTGTGAATCTGGGCAGAGCTGCTTTAGTTTGAAGTGTTGTAATAATTTGGGCAGGCCTTTGTTAATATTGTGACATAATTGTGCTCTGCTTCAGTTTCAATCACAAACTGTTCTGGAGGAAAAGGATCCGAGTGTGTTATTATTCTCATAAACTCTGTAATAATCAACAGAGTCTCATTAAAGACAAACAGCTGAGTCTCATATAGTTACAAATTAAATTCAGAAGTGATTCTGATCAGTTTAAATAAAAACACTCAGAGGCATTTTCCACATTATGACCTTGTTATTATTATAGATCCATTTATTATAATGGATCTGGTCCGGATCTGGTCCGGACCTGGTCTAAGACTGATTTAATCAGAATGAGACCAGTCTAAGGTTAGACCTTAAGGAGCCTGAGGTCACCTGAGGTCATTAAACAAACGCTGAGTCAGGTCTAGAACTGTCCTGGATTAGTCCTGGTTTAGACCTGGTTTAGACCTGGTTTAGGCAGGTCTCAGTCCGGTCTCAGTCCGGCCTGTGAAACCCTTCAGACCCAGACCTGGTCCCATCTGAACCAAATCCTGATCCAGGCCAGGTTTTAAAAACTTTTTCCTCATGAATATTCATCAACGACACAGAAGGGTTTCAAAGTCTCGTCCTCAGGGTTTATTTTTTTGAGCGTTATACTTTTCGAGGCGTGACTCACTCAGATTCTTCTGAACTGAGTCACACAGGATCCTCCTCAGACTCACTCCACAGAGCCTCAGGAGTTATAAAACCAGGTCTAAACCAGGTCTGAACCAGGTCTAAACCAGGTCTGGACCAGGTCTAAACCAGGTCTAAACCAGGTCTAAACCAGGTCTGGACCAGGTCTACCTGGTTTAGTTCTGGTCTTGTCCTGGTCCACACATGGTCTAGTCCTGGTTCAGACCTGGTTTAGACCTGGTTTAGACCTGGTCCAGACCTGGTTTAGACCTGGTTTAGACCTGGTCCAGACCTGGTTTAGACCTGATGGAGGTATGTGAGGAATGTGAGACAAGTTCAGACCAAAGTGAGCTGCAACAGAAACAGAGACAGGTTTATTCTGAGTTTGTTTTTTTTTTTTTTTCTGGTCCTGGTCCTGGTCCTGGTCCTGGTCCTGGTCCTGGTCCTGGTCCTGGTCCTGTTCTGGTCCTGGTCTGGTCCTGGTCTAGTCCTGGTCTGGTCCTGGTCCTGGTCCTGGTCCTGGTCCTGGTCTAGTCCTGGTCTGGTCCTGGTCCTGGTCCTGGTCTAGTCCTGGTCTAGTCCTGGTCTGGTCCTGGTCCTGGTCCTGGTCCTGGTCTGGTCCTGGTCTGGTCCTGGTCCTGGTCCTGGTCCTGGTCCTGGTCCTGGTCTGGTCCTGGTCCTGGTCCTGGTCCTGGTCCTGGTCTGGTCCTGGTCTAGTCCTGGTCTGGTCCTGGTCTGGTCCTGGTCCTGGTTCTGGTCTGGTCTGGTCCTGGTCCTGGTCCTGGTCCTGGTCCTGGTCCTGGTCTGGTCCTGGTCTGGTCCTGGTCTGGTCCTGGTCTAGTCCTGGTCCTGGTCTGGTCCTGGTCCTGGTCTGGTCCTGGTCCTGGTCTGGTCCTGGTTCTGGTCTGGTCTGGTCCTGGTCCTGGTCCTGGTCCTGGTCCTGGTCTGGTCCTGGTCTGGTCCTGGTCTGGTCCTGGTCTGGTCCTGGTCTAGTCCTGGTCTGGTCCTGGTCCTGGTCTGGTCCTGGTCCTGGTCTGGTCCTGGTCCTGGTCTGGTCCTGGTCTAGTCCTGGTCTGGTCCTGGTCCTGGTCCTGGTCCTGGTCCTGGTCTGGTCCTGGTCCTGGTCTGGTCCTGGTCCTGGTCTGGTCCTGGTCTAGTCCTGGTCTGGTCCTGGTCCTGGTCTGGTCCTGGTCTAGTCCTGGTCTGGTCCTGGTCCTGGTCTGGTCCTGGTCCTGGTCCTGGTCTGGTCCTGGTCCTGGTCCTGGTCTGGTCCTGGTCTAGTCCTGGTCCTGGTCCTGGTCCTGGTCCTGGTCTGGTCCTGGTCTGGTCCTGGTCCTGGTCTGGTCCTGGTCTAGTCCTGGTCTGGTCCTGGTCCTGGTCTGGTCCTGGTCCTGGTCTGGTCCTGGTCTAGTCCTGGTCTAGTCCTGGTCTAATATAAGTCTGTTTCTTCAGGAGCTGGTGTCGAACCCTGAGTTCATTGTTGGAGGAGCCACAAGAACTGACATCTGCCAAGGAGCTCTTGGTGAGTCCCTGAACACACCACAAACTGTCCTTGAACGCAGCGCAGCGGGTTCATGAACGCACCACAGACTGTCCTTGAACACAACGCAGTGGGTCAGTAAACGCAGTGCTCTGGGTCCTTGAACGCTGCATAGTGGGTCCCTGAACGCAGCACAGTGAGTCCTTGAACGCAGTACATTGGGTCCCTGAACGTAGCACCGTGGGTCCCTGAGCGCAGCACAGTGGGTCAGTGAACGCAGCAGTGGGTCCCTGAATGTAGCACCGTGGGTCCCTGAACGCAGCACATTGGGTCAGTGAACGCAGCACAGTGGGTCAGTGAACGCAGTACAGTGAGTCCTTGAACGCAGTACAGTGGGTCTTTGAACGCAGCACAGTAGGTCCCTGAACGTAGCACCATGGGTCCCTGAACGCACCACAGTGGGTCATCGAACGCAGCACATTGGGTCAGTGAACGCAGCACAGTGGGTCAGTGAACGCAGCACAGTGAGTCCTTGAACGCAGTACAGTGGGTCTTTGAACGCAGCACAGTAGGTCCCTGAACGTAGCACCATGGGTCCCTGAACGCACCACAGTGGGTCATTGAACACAGCACAGTGGGTCCCTGCATGCACCACAGTGGGTCCTTGAACGCAGCACAGTGGGTCCCTGAACGCAGCACAGTGGGATTTTCCAGTCTCTGATGACTCACTCACAAACATCCCCTTTTTCTCAGATCTGGAAATGGTTTAATCTGTGACTCAAACCTCAACAGAGTCAGGTTTTATCCAGACTCACCCTGGTCCTGGTCTGGTCTGGTCTGGTCCTGGTCCTGGTCCTGGTCCTGGTCTGGTCCTGGTCCTGGTCCTGGTCCTGGTCCTGGTCCTGGTCCTGGTCCTGGTCTGGTCCTGGTCCTGGTCTGGTCCTGGTCAGACTCAGACCCATGTTAAAACTAAAGCTGCATGTGTTTCTCTCAGATTCATAAATATTTACCGAAATTTTAAATTTAGGGAGACCACAGTCTTTAACCCCTCCCAGAGTCGGCCCCTGAACGCACCACAGTCTTTAACCCCTCCCAGAGTCGGCCCCTGAACGCACCACAGTCTTTAACCCCTCCCAGAGTCGGCCCCTGAACGCACCACAGTCTTTAACCCCTCCCAGAGTCGGCCCCTGAACGCACCACAGTCTTTAACCCCTCCCAGAGTCGGCCCCTGAACACACCACAGTCTTTAACCCCTCCCAGTAATAGTCCTTGAATGCAGCACAGTGTGATATTCCAGTTGCTCTGTCTCTGTTTTCTCTTGACGACACCAGTCCACACCCTCCTGCAGTCTCAACTGCTCAGGTCCTTCATCTGGTCTCACCTGGTCTCACCTGGTCTCACCTGGTCTCACCTGGTCTCACCTGGTCTCACCTGAAACCTGTTTGTCGGCTTTACTCAGAAAAGTGCTTCCTCTTTCCTTCAGACTCACTGTCTTATTTTGACAGGGTAATAATGTTACCATCAGATTTTCACAATAAAAGACTTTTCTGAGACAAACAAATTAAAAGTGTAAAAGTGTAATCCACTGAAGACAGACGACAAAGTCCCGCCTCGAGCCTCGGAGTCACTCTGACACGCTTCACGGAGCTCCGTGTGAATCTGGAGGCGTGTTCCTGCAACAAACAGCACCAGAAGTGTTTAACATGTGACTCAGCACATTTTTCACAGAAAGGCTCCAACTGTAAACTTTATGTAAATGAGGTGTTCAGGTGCAGTCGGAAAAAGCAGACGTTTCAAAACAGTGTCACGTTTCAGGGTTTTCTAAGAACAGGCTTTGGTTCAGTTTTTACAGACGTTTAATGAACAGCAGCTGTGGTTTACACAGAGCTGCGTTCTGATTGGACGACAGGAGACCTGCGTTCTGATTCTGACTCTGGTCTAGACCAGAGTCGGACCAGACTAGACCAGAGTCGGTCCAGACTAGACCAGAGTCGGACCAGACTAGACCAGAGTCGGTCCAGACTAGACCAGAGTCGGTCCAGACTAGACCAGAGTCGGACCAGACTAGACCAGAGTCGGACCAGACTAGACCAGAGTCGGACCAGACTAGACCAGAGTCGGTCCAGACTAGACCAGAGTCGGTCCAGACTAGACCAGAGTCGGACCAGACTAGACCAGAGTCGGTCCAGACTAGACCAGAGTCCAGATGAGAGGTGGGTGTTGACTGTTTACCTGAGTGTTTACCTGAGTGTTTATCTGAGTGTTTACCTGAGTGTTTACCTGAGTGTTTACCTGAGTGTTTATCTGAGTGTTTACCTGAGTGTTTACCTGAGTGTTTATCTGAGTGTTTACCTGAGTGTTTATCTGAGTGTTTACCTGAGTGTTTACCTGAGTGTTTATCTGTTCTGGTGAAATGCAAATACTCTGCAGTAAAGTGGTTCCTGTGTGAATGGAGTGTGTTGTGTTCAGACTCGGTCTGAGGCGTCTCTGAACAGTTTCTGACTCTAAGTCTCCAAACTCAAGGACAGACTTTATCTCCTGCAGCAGCTCAAGCAAAATAAATATCACAAACTTTCCACTCAACGAAGAAATGTGTTTTAAAAAAGTTCCAACATCTCGGATCCTGCTCTCGTCTCTCCCCTTGAGCCTGATTGGCTGTTTACCTGTGTCCAGGTGACTGCTGGCTGCTGGCGGCCATCGCGTCTCTGACTCTGAATGAGTTTGTGATGGCACGAGTGGTACCCCAGGACCAGAGCTTTGGAAACAACTACGCAGGAATCTTTCATTTCCAGGTAATTCAAGGGCCTTAGATTCAAGGACTGTTCTTTCCAGTCCATCCAGTCATAATCAATTAAGTTTTACAAGTTTTTATTTACTTTTTTTTTTTAAATGAAAAAATGAAATGGTATTGAGTATTTCAGCAACAGATTCTGTCAAATTATTGATATTTATTGTGGTTTTTGCATGTTTTTGTATATTTCCAGTTGTGGCAGTTCGGTGAGTGGGTGGACGTGGTGGTGGACGACCGGTTGCCCTGTAAAGACGGAGAGCTGCTGTTCGTTCACTCGGCTGAAGGCAGAGAGTTCTGGACTGCACTGCTGGAGAAGGCCTACGCCAAGTGAGAAACTGTCTTTATTCCAGATTAAAGGGCCTCTCTCTGTATTTGTTCCAGATTAAAGGGCCTCTCTCTGTCATTGTTCCAGATTAAAGGGCCTCTCTCTGTCATTGTTCCAGATTAAAGGGCCTCTCTCTGTCTTTATTCCAGATTAAAGGGCCTCTCTCTGTCTTTATGCCAGATTAAAGGGCCTCTCTCTGTCTTTATTCCAGATTAAAGGGCCTCTCTCTGTCTTTATTCCAGATTAAAGGGCCTCTCTCTGTCTTTATGCCAGATTAAAGGGCCTCTCTCTGTCTTTATTCCAGATTAAAGGGCCTCTCTCTGTCATTGTTCCAGATTAAAGGGCCTCCCTCTGTCATTGTTCCAGATTAAAGGGCCTCTCTCTGTCTTTATTCCAGATTAAAGGGCCTCTCTCTGTCTTTATTCCAGATTAAACGGCTCGTACGAGGCTCTCTCTGGAGGGACCACCAGTGAGGGCTTTGAGGACTTCACTGGTGGAATCGCTGAGAGCTTTGATCTGAAGAAACCTCCCTCGAACCTGTTCTTTATCCTGAAGAAGGCTCTGGAGGCTGGAGCTCTGCTGGGCTGCTCCATCGACGTGAGTCTGGCACGAGTTTAGACCGGGTTTAGTCCTTGTTTTGAGCTGGGTCTGACCCGGTTTTACCTGGTTTTCCTCAGATCACGAGTGCAGCAGACTCTGAGGCAGTGACTCATCAGAAGCTGGTCAAAGGTCACGCCTACTCTCTGACCGGAGCCACCGAGGTTTGACTTTTATAATCCACTTTTACAAAAACATTAAACTTCACCTGCTCTAGACTTTTATGGCTTTAAAGGAAACTGGTTTCAGTAAAAACATCAAACAGGACCAGAACCGGGCCGGTCCATCACACGGAGAGGAGCTAAAAAGACAAATACTGCTGCAAAATGTAAAAAATAAATGACTGTGTAGAACAGAAGGTGCTGTAATGACACAAAGAAGACACTGGAGGGTTTTAACGATAATATCACCAATGGCATGTTTAAAGTGAAGAGTAAAAGCATAGAACCCTGTGGGACTCCATACCCAGCGTTAGTCTGAGTGGAACATTCATTTTTAAAGATCTGAAACCATTTTACTGCAGTTTATGCCTGTTTTGATCTTTGGAACAGAATGAGGTGGAGTCAGATGCAGTGGTCGGGACTAACTTTTTAACATTATTATTTATTTATTTTATAATTTTTGTTTTTGTTTTATCATTTTCTTTTTTTGCATGCCCTTACTTGTGATTTTCTTACATTGCACTATTTTTTATTACTACTATTGTTATTGTATGCACCGAGGGAGAAACGTAACTTCTGTTCTGTTTGTGTTGAACATGTGGCAGAAGTGACAATAAAGAGTGTATTATATTAGAGCAGCACAAATGTATTTAGTGAAGTAAATGTAACAGAAATAAGAAGAAGTGGTGGTTTTTCCTGGTCTCAGAGTCACACAGTGGATCATGATTGGTGTTTTTGAAACCGGTCTAACTGGGACTGTTTTCTGGTCTTACTGGGACTGTTTTCTGGTCTTACTGGGACTGTTTTCTGGTCTTACTGGGACTGGTTTTCTAGTCTTACTGGGACTGTTTTCTGGTCAGACTGTGATCTTTGGTCTGTCTGGATCTGTCTGAACGAGCGTTGTGTGGTTGCAGGTGAACTATCGTGGACGTCAGGAGAAACTGGTGCGAATGAGGAACCCTTGGGGCCAAGTGGAGTGGACCGGGCCCTGGAGCGACGGGTAACGGCTCTGTACACTCTACGTCTATCACAGATCCTCCGCTAGATTGATCTGAGGACTGTCACAGATTAATAAAAGACAGAGAGGGACAGACACAAGCCACATCCACTGAACTCTGAAGTGGAGTTTATTTAAAGTGGATCAGATTAAACCGAACCTGTTTGCTCCGGTTTGGCTCTTTTTCATTTGTTAATTCTGTAGAACCATCTGTAGTTTTGTGTTTAGGCTGGACCTCAGTTTGTGTCCATCTTTGAGACATTAATAAAAGTTTTGTATGAGTCCTGTGTGTGTAGTGATGGTCCTGGTTCTGAGCGGTTCTGGTCCGGTTTTGGTCTGGTTGCAGGTCTTCTGAGTGGAACTATGTTCAGGGAGACTGTCCTCACGCCAACGCCGAGGACGGAGAGTTCTGGTACGAACCGTCTCAGATAAAACTATTATTCTTATTATATAAAATATTCTAATAGAACACACGCATACCTACTTCCTCG